>JANAVB010011397.1:12358587-12366087 GCA_029216955.1 Iris pallida | reverse complement strand
GCTGGTGACGGGCCTCGAACAGTTGTGCGCTCCGGCGTACGAACCTCACTCCGAGTTGTGCTCCCTCCCGTCGTCGTGGACACATCCGCCAGTCCACTGGCCGAGATCTCCGCCTCTCGCCTTGAGCTCGCCGTCGACGTCCTTTCTTGGTCGAGACCGCCTCGTTGTACGATTCCAGCCATCTAACCGGGCAGTCCACTGCTCTAGCACCTCCACAGCCGTTAATTTTCCTGGCCGCCTCTCAAGCTCGAGAGTAGCCGCCTCCTTGAACCGAGCGCCCTCTATGTTTTCGTCGATCCAACGTGGAGCACCGCAGACGAAGCCAATTTGGACTTTCTGTGCCTCAACGATCGCACCACTGCCATATCTGCGCTCCTTCCGGCGGCGTTGCGTAGCCTTCGCCACCAAGAGATCCGTACAACTAGCATCCCTCGCCGTCATGGAGCGCCGACCTCCGACCACTGTCCTTCTAGCACCGCTTCGGTCATCGCCCCTGAGGTGAGCACTCCCTTTTACTTCAGAGCCAACTCTTCCACTTTTGGTTTCTTCCTTCTTAGAGAAGGAATTCTCTGTAAGAGAATACTCTCTCTCTTTCTATTTTGGTTTAGTGAGAACAGTTCTCTAATGTGAGGTTTGGGGTTTAAAGCCCATTGCTTTTATAATTTAGTTTCTTTGTTATTTTGGTTGTGGGCATGGACCCAGTTTAATGGGTTGGGCTTTAAGCCTTTGATTTATATTTTCTTAATAAGTAATTATTTAGTTTAATTTTTGGGCTGGGCTTTAGGCCCAATAACTATATTTCTGATTAATTGAAATCCTATATATTTTGGATTCAGTTTATAATATATATATATATATATATATATATAATATATATATATCTATATTACTTCTAGATATGTACAAATAAAGTATTTGGCTTAGAAGCTAAAAATATGGTTATATTCTTTTTGGTAATCTAATATAGTCTTAAACTAAAGGACATATTTGACAAAATTATGAATTTAGATTAAAAAAAAGGGGGTTTTCTATATTTTCAAAAGTAGTTATCTAAATATTTTGAGTAATACGAATATAGTTTTCTAGGAGTATAATCATTTTCTAAAGTTAATATAATTGTATTTCTTTCGAGTCTCCTCTTCACTGTGACTAGTCGTACTCCATATTTTCTGTGATTCTGACTTTGTAATATCAACCCTAGGCTAATCGAACTGTCCCGGACCCAATGGCACGGTCTGTTCAATCATTAGAGGTTATCTTGCCACTATATCCGCGACTATTTTGGACCCTTCATATCGACCCTTGCCAACTAGACTAATCTGGACGTAAATGGTATTATTGGTTTCACGAGCAAAGGACCCCAGGCAAATACACTTTCTGATTGCTTTTCGGTTCATAGTAGTCTATACATTTCATGTTTATACATATGTCTTGCTGCTTGTTGACACGCTCGTCACACGGAGTAGTCGGGAGGGAAATATCTTAGTAGACATGTGGACTACCCTGAACTATCCCCATGATGTCTATTCGTGAATAATAGCAGCTGCACACGACACGTGCAGGGTACCGAATTTACCCCCTAGCCGTTCACATGTCGAAAAGGATATTTCAAATCATATAGATAGTTGTATTTTATTTGTTTTCTTTGTCTTCTCCACCACTTGCTATGTCATCAGTACTTTCTAGTTTTCATCTCTCATATGTTATTTTTATGTCTTGTTAATTCTATTGTGTTCTCGCATTGCCGTCAGTTTGTGTGCTTGTTCTATTCCTGACTGGAAACCAACATTTTTTAGGTTAGCTGTGGTTTCACTTAGCTTTGGAAGATACGGGTTACTTGCAGACAGAAACCTAGAAATAGATAGCAGTTGAATCATTTTCATTAATTGTGAGAACTTTGTATGTTCTTTAATTTTTAAATATTGTAATGTTGTAATAAATTTAGAAATGTGAATGAGCAATAATGTTTATTTTGAGCAATTAATTCTTGCGGTCTTGACAGCGCTCTACCGCCGACTCTGCGGCGTAGGCTGGCTTGGACATGTCTCGTATCCGAAAAACGGGTACGGGTCGTGACAAGTTTTTGTGGTGGCCCACGCAAGTCTGTCTTCGCAAAAGATTACGAACTCGTGATAATACTTAGTTAGTCGTACTATTACGAGCCTGCGATTAGGAAATGCTCATTCACAACTAATGATTAATTTTATTTAGGAGAATGACTAGGACTAGGGTCCCTTGTTCAATTGACTGTGGGTAGTTAGGATTACCACATAGGCCACATGATTTACGTAGGAAATTATTGAATTCGAAAACCCTAATTGGGTGAAAGTAGGGAATTTTCGTAGAGTGTTATACCATTGTGTTTGATATAGTAGTATGATCAAAGGTGGGTAGACTGCTCATTCTGTAACTTAGGCCTCCCTAGAATGCAATCCCTAACCTTAATAATTTCTTCTAATGATCTTTTTGTCATTTCTAAACATTATCATTGTTGATCGTGTCCCTTAGTCGTTTTCATTTATTTTCCCTAAAATTATATTTATTTCCATTTACTGAGTTCGGACCTAACCCGATTATCCATACATTTACTCATACCAAAAAAAGGGGTTTATTTTATACAATATACTACTAGGATAATTTGGCCTGATATTATCATTGTTTTACGATTCTAAATTTATAAAAATATATTTTAAATATTACTTAACAATGAGTATTATTTCAAGTATTTACAAAATTATTAAATTTAGGTCTTGTTAACATATCTTAAAATATAATTAGTAATACCCAATATTATTATGGATTGACCTCAATTAATCTAGGATGTGTTGGATTCAATATGTATTTAAATTTTTTTATCGTCTTGACTACTAGAATGAGGTTATATAAATACCTAGTCGTCTTCTTTAAACATTTCGTTCGTTTTTCTCTTCAAAAAATGATATTTTACTTCAAGAACAGATATGTACACTCTTCCTATCATGAATTTGTTTAAATTTCTAACCTTCTCAACCACGATCGATTTGTTTTACACTAGAAGCATCTTTGAAATTTCATGGATATAGTTGAAAAAATGATCGGTAACTTATAATGGCAAGACAGAAGCGTAGTGTCGCCATTTACTTGACTTATGAAGACCGTGGGTTCACTGCAGCCAGCAGCGCACTGGCGAGGCATGATCCCTAAGTTGAAGTAATTCAAAGTAAGCATAGGTTATCATATGTTATCTCAAAACTATGTCTTATTGGTCTTATTTAATCTTTGAATTATTATGCCAACATTGGATAGAGTTAATAGAATATTCGATACCGTATCCCATTTAGAGTCATGAAACCAAGAGTTTACTGCAGCCAGATATACACTGGCGAGGCATGGATTCTCGTAAATGATTTCAAGTCTGCTTACGGTTTTCGAATACCATAGTGGCTATATCTTTTACCGGCTGTGACTATTGATTTTTTATGATCCGTAAAATCTGCACTCTCACTCCAAACTGAGTTGACATCCTATTTCTCATTATCGTATTATAATAAAACTTGTAGTTCTTCCCTTTTATCTCCTTTCTCATCTTCTATTCACCGAGTCATCATTTGGTCCCCCCTCATTTTAAAACTATTACTAGATTTTAATTCCCTATTCCACTAGATTCATAATCGCACCTAGATTATGATTCCATGATCAAGCCTACATAATTGATTGTGCTAAAAACAATTTTGATTTTGATCATCCTTACGACTTTTAATCGCAACTAGACTATTTGACTATTTTTCGATTGTGTTCGCATATTTCTAGATTTTTGACTTTGTAATCAAGACTAAATAATCGACTTGATCGTGCCAAACAGTTTTGAATCGTTCCTAAACTACTTTGACCGTGACTAAACTATTTTGACTAAAGTCATAGTTGTGCCTACATTTCAAAACTCTATTATCGCTAATGTTTAGATTTTTTCCAACTATGATCATAATTATTTTCATATTTATACTTGTGCCAAATTTCAATCCTGTTAGGATAACTTGCATGATTAACCTGATCATGATTACATCTTAAGTTGTATCTAAGTGGTTTTAACCATGCTTAGACTTGACTAAAATTTGATAGTCGACCAAGCCTATAATTCCAATAGTAGTTAATCGTGCCTAACGAATATTCTCATATAGCTAATCTTATTTCAATTTTGTCCTGACCATTGTGACTAGACCCTTTGGATTATACTTTAATCGTGTCTCGTGGTATCTTTTCTTAAAAAGCTCGATTCTATTCGTTATCTCACTCATTTTGACCATTGATCATATCATTCCTTGATTATATTCTTGATCATGACTAGTTGTGCCCTTCGAAATTTCAAAATTAATTTTCTAAGGTGGGTAGAATGGTAAGACCACTTCCCGGATTTTAAAATTTTGTTTATTTTTTTCTAGTTAGAAATATATATTGTATATTTCAATTCTGGAAGCCGAAAGGAAAGAATTTTACCAAGGTTATAATTTTTATAGACTTCTAGAAGTATTTGATTATTTATTGTTACGATTTAAATTTCATGATATGTTTCAAATATTATTTGATACAATTGAGTATCATTTTAAAAATATTATTGAAAGGTGTTATTGTTACGAAATAGTAAGCTTAGTTTCGGCTAAATATGTTTAATATGTAGCATTAAATTTATTTTAAATATATATATAATTTAGTTTGGTGAGAACAGTTCTCTAGTGTGAGGTTTGGGGTTTAAAGCCTATTGCTTTATAATTTAGTTTCTTTGTTATTTTGGGTTGTGGGCATGGACCCAGTTTAATGGGTTGGGCTTTAAGCCTTTGATTTATATTTTCTTAATAAGTAATTATTTAGTTTAATTTTTGGGCTGGGCTTTAGGCCCAATAACTATATTTTTGATTAATTGAAAAGCTATATATTTTGGATTCAGTTATAATATATATAATATATATATATTATATATAATATATATATATATATATATATTATATATATATATATAACTGAATCCAAAAAATATATTTTTGGATTCATATATATATATATATGAATCCAAAATAAAATAAATAATATATATATATATATAATATATATATATATATATATATAATATTATATAATTATATATATATATATATTACTTCTAGCTATGTACAAATAAAGTATTTGGCTTAGAAGCTAAAAATATGGTTATTCTTTTTGGTAATCTAATATAGTCTTAAACTAAAGGACATATTTGACAAAATTATGAATTTAGATAAAAAAAAGGGGTGGTTTTCTATATTTTCAAAAGTAGTTATCTAAATATTTGAGTAATACGATATAGTTTTCTAGGAGTATAATCGTTTTCTAAAGTTACATATAATTGTATTTCTTTCGAGTCTCCTTTTGACCATGACTAGTCATACTCCCTATTTTCTGTGATTCTGACTTTGTCATATCAACCCTAGCTAATCGGACTGTCCCGGACCCAATGGCATGGTCTGTTCAATCATTAGAGGTCGTCTTGCACCTTACGATATCCGCGACTATTTTGGACCCTTCACATCGACCCTTGCCAACTGGACTAATCTGGACGTAAATGGTATTATTGGTTTCACCAGCAAAGGACCCCCGGCAAGTACACTTTCTGATTGCTTTTCGATTCATAGTAGTCTATACATTTTGTATATATATATGTCTTGCTACTTGTTGACACGCTCGTCACACGAGTAGTCGGGAGGGAAATATCTTACTAGACATGTGGACTACCCAAACTATCCCTATATCTATTCGTGAATAATAGCAGCTGCACACGACACGTGCAGGGTGCCGAATTTACTCCCTAGCCGTTCATATGTCTAAACAGAATTTTGAAATCACATAGATAGTTGTATTTTATTTGTTTTTCTTGTCTTCTCCTCCACCACTTGCCATGTCATCAGTGCTTTCTAGTTTCATCTCTCATATGTTATTTTTATGTCTTGTTAATTCTATTGTGTTCTCGCATTGTCGTCGATTTGTATTGTTCTATTCCTGACTGGAAACCAACATTTTTCAGGTTAGCTGTGGCTTCACTTAGCTTTGGAAGACGGGTGTACTTTCAGACAGAAACCTAGAAATAGATAGCAGTTGAATCATTTTTATAATTGCGATAACTTTGTATGTTCTTTAATTTTTAAATATTATAAATGTTGTAATAAATTTAGAAATGTTAATGAGCAATAAAGTTTATTTAAGCAATTATTTCTTGCGGGCTTGACAGCGTTCTACCGTCGACTCTGCGACGTAGGCTGGCTTGGACAGTCTCGTATCCGAAAAGCGGGTGCGGGTCATGACAATTAGATTTGTTCATTTAGAGATAGAGACTTAACCCATTTGACCCCAAACCTTTGCATGCTCCTAATTGGCCAAAGAGGGACTAGGGGCAACTTAGTATTTCACAAACCCTATTAGGGCTCCCCTTAGGGCCGACCATAGAGGGAAGGATTCATTCATTCTTTTCATTAGTTGTAGCCTCTTTTCCCCAAATATGTTCTTCCCCAACTTGAGAGCTTCCCTCTTGATTTCATCTCCCAAATCAACTCTTCTTCCTCCTTCCTCTCAATCCATCAAGGAGAAGGTGCCTACTTGGAGTGGGGAGCAGGAGCTAGGAGAGGAGTCTATTTGCAAGGGGTTCTCGTGTCGGAACTGTGTCCTTTTGATTGATGATCATTGGGATACAACTCCAATAGGTAAAAAACCTCTCCAATCCATCTTTCTTGCATTTTTGATAGTTTTGCATCCATGGATCCACCCCCATACATGAACCACCATTAGTAATGTTTTTTAGGCTCTTTGAGTCCTCAATAGGATTTTGGATAGGTTTGGTGTCCTCCATGGAGAGATTCCGAGGGTGGCCATCAAGTGTTTTGTTTATGCCCAATAGGCTAGTTGTCTTCTAATTTCAAGATTTGTATATGTTGGAGAATAGATAGCCATGGTTAGGATGTCCCAATGAGTTTTCATTTGAATACCTATGTTTGAAACTATGTATTTTAGCCTACAAGTCATATTTACATGTAGAGATATTAATTTGGTATATAATTGTGTTAGTGGACTGTTTTAGTATGTTATTATATATATATTGATATGTTAGGGTGTGGTTTGTGTTAGTGAGATATGTCTTGTGTGTGTGTTAGTGTTTGTGTCTATTTGATTAGTGGCTTGAGTGTCATGAGATGATGGGAGTGTGTGTGTTTGTATATATGTTTGTGAAGAGGGAATGATGTTTGTATATGTATTGTGAAAGGAGATTTATTTCGTGAGATGTATGTGTGCTTGTAGAGTGATAGGTAGAGAGGTGTGTGTTTATGTGATGTAGAGAGGGGAGATCGTAGTAGCAGCACAACAATAAGCGCCAGCTGCAGAATTTTGTAGCAGCAGTAATTACTGTAGCAACAACAATTACTGTAGCAGTAGCTGCACTAGCAGCAAGGCAATAGTAGCAGCAGTAGGTTGCTATAGGCATCCACCATAGCCCCTTTTGTA
>JANAVB010011397.1:12240691-12338611 GCA_029216955.1 Iris pallida | reverse complement strand
AATGAAAACTCATTCTAACCATCCTAACTAAGATCAATCCACTCTCTAACCATTCTAAAACTGAATTTAAATATCTGTTTAAAACTATTATCATACATACATACACATGGGGTGTACTAATTTGGTCTATCAGTAGGACACAAGACACATATCTAAAATCCTCAAGAGAGCTCCAAATGGCCTCAAATTTGAATCTAAATGGGACACATGCATGAGGATGGATCTACGGATTCAAAACTAATGTATATGCAAGGAAATCGATTTAGAGGATGGGTTTACCTATTGAGAGTGGAATCCCAATGAAATCCTTTAGGATACGGCTTCGATACGAAGATCCATCAAAGTGGACACTCCTCTTGGCACTCCTCTTCCACTCATGGTAGCACCATTCCCTTGGAGAATGGGAATGATTGAGGGAAGGTTTGGTGAAGGAATGATTTGATTTGGAGAACAAATCAATAGGAAGGCTCTCTAAAATTGGGGAAGAACAAAAGGAAAATAAAAGAGGCAAGATTGTAATGAATGAAAATGAATCATTCCCCTAAAGGTGACTGACATAAAGAGTCCATTAGGGCTAATAGGAAATGTCCTAATTGTCCCTCTCTAGTCTCATATGGTTCTCTAGACTAGGTTCAAGTTTGGGGTCAAAATGATCTAGTTTGAGTCTTTAACTTAACCATTCTAAATGATAAAAATTAGTTTAATTAACTAACTTAATGTTGGTCTTGTGAGCCATGCTTAACTTAATATTGGGTCCCATCTAGAGTTCAAGCTACCCGGGTCACAATACAAGTCGAACGAGACGAAACTCAAACCCGACTAAACAAATCTAATAAAAACAATATTAAAAATATAAAATTTTCCTAAAATATTAAAATATAAAAAATGACCAAAATCATAATACATCAATTTAAAATATTATTAAAATAATCTAAAATTCACCAATTAATCAAAATTCTAAATAATTCAAAAGTCACAAAATGACCAAAATACCCTTAGCCTAAAATTGTAAATAGTCATTCTAATCACATGGTTAGTCCCATGGTCATGGTTAGTCTCTAAGCTTAGCCAAAACTAGGGATTACTAGTTACCATCAAAATCACAATTCAACATTTGAAATAGTTTTAAATTGATTAAAAAATTACCAAAAATCAAATATGAGTTAAATCTTTATCGATTAATCAAAAAGTATAAATTCAAAATTATCCTCATTTTAGAAAAGTGGGTGTTACAAGTCTACCCTCCTTAGAAGAATTCGTCCTCAAAATAAGATGGTACGTCTTCTAGAGTCTCGTCCCCAACAATCATGGTCTCACAACTTACCTAAATCATACGATTAAAAAGGATGGCATACAGGGTCATGGCATATGGTGGCAGTGAAAGTCTCATCTAGGTATACTAGTCATGCTAACCGAAACGGTCTGTCACAACCTGCACCCTGAAGAGGGGCACGAGCACGTGGTGGTTACGTCCAGCCTATGCCGCAGAATCGGCGGTAGACGCTGTATTAGGGTCTGTAAATACTACGACTAAAACATATAAATGTACATGTACAGTATATACTCCAAATGGATGTGACATAGCAATATAGTCTCAATCACATATATCAAAACTAAGGTAGATAGCATAGAAAGGAAATATGATAAAGCAGGAAATGAATCCAAGATCCACAAGTCAGAGCTATACACAATTATCCAGATCTCAGAAATATATAAGATACTACAAACTGAAATGTAGCTGGCTCGCAGGCCAGGCAAAACCTAACTAAACTATCTACTAAGGGTGAGCAAAGTCTAGGTGGCTCTACCAACAAGCCGGTCTAAATCTAATCCATCAGACTCAACCCCATAGTAGGTCGGGCAATCAGCCTCTGATCATCTGTAAAATTTGTCAATGGTATCCTGTCAGGAAAATGAGCAAGTACAAAGCACCAACAGAGCAGTTTCATATGAATTGGAAATACTATAAGAACAGCAATAATGAAATATAAGACAAAGATATAGGCGACTTGGGAACCATTTGAAAGCTGAGTTACATCCCCTGAACCAAACAAGGACCGGAGTTGTAACCCTTCTTTCAACAGGACTTGTCTCAAATCATGGCACAGTATAAAGATAGGTAGAGCATGTGAGTAATAAAATATAGCATGGTGAGAAGTACAGAAAGTAAGGCTGAACTAGAATATAAGATACACTAATAAATGTAAAAGTGATTTGAACTATTAGAGCGATATGTGATCGGCTAAGAAAGCAAGAGATGTTATCCACTTGGCCCGGCAATCCGCGGTGTCCTCAACGGAGAGTCATGTCGTCCAACCTGGATAACTGGCAATAGGGTAACTGCTGCTACACCTACGTGAGGTGAGAGTGGCGCTAGCAAAATATAGTTACAGGGAGGCTTTGATCATATAACCCCTAATAATTCCCCATCCTGAATAGTATCACGGATCCGAACATGGCACGTCATGACACAGGGTTCGAGAGCAGGGGCCAGTCCACTCCTAAATCAGTGTCTATATAAGACAGAAACAGAAATATCACATACTCATATACCAAGGGAGTCTAGAATAACATCTCATGACAGGATCCGACTATACTAGTCCGTGAACGTCGTGTCGGGAATCAAGTAAAGCACTACAACTAAATCGAATATAGTAGATATCAAGACAATGAAAACTATCAGTAAATGTACTCGTATCTATGGTCCTGAGCTGATAAGTGAACAGACGCTTAGAGTGATCACAGACCTAAAATAAGATATATGAGTCAAACAGGGTTTTATACTGAAAAGGAAACTAATATAAGTCATGAATGCAGTCTAAGGTCAAAACTAGGTCAATCTAGGTCAAACTTAGTCATACTAGGTCATACTGGTTCTACTAGGTCACTGGGTCAACCAAGTCAAACTAGGTCAAACGGAATTAAATGTTGACTTACAGTTGACTTTTGGTCAAAAAGTCAATCTGGTCAACTCTAGGTCAACTCTAGGTCAACCCTAGGTCAAACTAGTCTAATGTTGACCAACTGTTGACTTTCAGTCACTGGTCAACTCTGTTTGGTTTCGGTCAAATCGGGTGCTTAAAGGCTACGTTTGACTCCTCGGTTGACTTTTGTTGACTTTTGGTCAAAAAGGTCAACCGACGTCAAAAACTAGTCTATGAGCACCATATTTGATTCATACCAATCAAGGAAATCAAGTTCTAACCCACTTAGACTCCAAACTCAATATCCTACCCTAGGCAAAACTAGCATTACCCTACCAAGGTAAATCCGATACCTTGTCCAATACCAGGAAACCCCGCTAATACTCAGATACCTAGGCTCCTTAGGGTAGCTAGATACTATCCTATCTAAGGTTACCTACCAAGGAATAGGTATCCTAGGTATCTAGCCTATGTTAGGATATGTACTAGTTATCTATCTTACCTCCTTACCCCTACAATATCATATATCCTCACACACTCTAACCCCACCCCACCAACCACACACAATTTTCACAAATATCACACTCTAATAGGCCTCCTATAGGCTTTTCCTACTAGTTTGCACATAGGCTAACCTATAGGCTACTAGATATACTTACTTAGGCTCTCTCTCACACACACACACAAAACATACACACACACAAACTCATATGTGGACTAATATGTGTGTGGTTGGACTGAAACTGGGGTGTTACAGGGCTGAAATATGGGAGTTTTAGGACGTCATATGGAGTGGTGTTAAGGATGTATCAAGGGTGATTTGTGGCATGTACCATGGCTGGTATGTGGTATTTTCTGGACTAAAATGGCAGTCCAAGGGATAGCCATGTAAAGTGGTTTACATGGACTGAAATGGAGTGGTTTAGGACAGCTCTAGAGCTATTTGCATTGGTGGGTGTTTTGGGGCTAATACTGGACAGCAATATGGGCAAAACTGGACTGTGGGGACAGTCCAAGTGACAGCCAACAGGCTATGTTAGGACTGTTTAGAGTGGACTAAATGAAGCAATGGGACAGCATATAGGTGACATTGAAGGCGTTTTTTGTGGACTGAATGACAAGCATGTAGCTATGTTTTGGGATGATTTCAAGGGCTTAACTGCCAAGTTATGGACAGCAAAGTGGGGAAAAAACTGGACTGAAATGGGAGAAATGTGACTATCATTGACAGCCACAAGAGGGAATTTCTGGACTGTTGGGACAGCCAACAAGTGGCTTGAACAGCTGCTGTTTTCAGGCTCTTCCCTCCCCCTTTCACACCCACAAACCACTCTCCACATCTCCTTATCATTCACTCTCAACCATAACTCAAACACAACACATACACACCTCTCTTCTACCCCAACACACACACACACCAATACACATACTCCTCTCCCACGCCGAACCCTGTGTGCCCCATACCAACACAATGTCACACCATAGAATATATACTTATATATAAACCACCATTATATATAGATTATATATCTTTATATATATATATATATATATATATATATATGTCTATGTATATTTATATATATATATATATATATATATAATATATATATATAATATATATATATTATATATATATTATATATATATATATATATATATATATATATTATATATATATATATATATATGTATTTTATATTTTATATATATATATATATATTTTTTTATATATATATATAATATATATATATATATATAATATATATATATATAATATATATCTATATATATATATATTATTCTATATATTTATTTATATATATATATATATTATATATATATATATATTTTATATATATATATATATTATATATATATATATATATATATATATATATATATATATATATATATATATATATATTATATATATATATATAAACTATATATATATATATATATATATATAATATATATATATATTATATATATATATATATCATTCTCTCTCTCTCTCTCCCTCTCTCTCTCTATATATATATATATATATATATATATATATAATATATATATATATATATATAATATATATTATATATAGAGAGAGAGAGAGAGAGAGAGAGAGAGAATGATATATATATATAGATATATATATATAATATATATATATATATATTATATATATAATATATATATAATATTAATTACATATATATATATATATATTTATATATAAAAAATATATATATATATAATATATAATATATTTATATATAACCATATATATACACATATAGATATAGATAAAGATACATTATGATACATAGAAACTCATTCTAAACACATAGTAAAATCTGGAATAATATTAGAACACCTAAAATTAATACACAAATAATTCCACATGTTCCACATAGGGTTTTCCCAATTAGGACACAATCCTACACATATACACCTCTACAAGTGTCCAAATGGACACAAAATGGACTCAAATGGACACAAACCAAGGGGGTCATTCCTATAGGTCAAAACCATCCTAATGCATGAAAAGAATGAGAAGGAGAAGGGATTTATACCTCCCTGTGACTCGAATCGATCCCGATACGCACCGACACGTAGGAATCCCAAACGGACACGAACGAGCTCCGAATCCTCTCAAACTTGGGTAGTTCCTCCTTGGCTAGAATGGAGAAGAAGGAAGAAGATTTGGTGAAGAAATGGGAAGATTTGGTGATGATTTGATTAGGGAAGGCTCTCTAATTAATTTGGGGAAGAACAAGAGAGAGAAGAAGAAGAGATAATGTTGGATTGATGGAGCCTTATCCACCATAGGTGGCCGGCCACTATAGGAGTTTTGTCCTATTAGGGAAAAGTCCAAAAGCCCCATCTCTAATCTATTTGCTAAAACGTGGAAAGGGGTTTAAGTCGGGGGTAGTTTGGTCATTCCTAAAACCTTAATCCAAATTAATACTAACCAGAATAATAGCCTAGTCACTAACTAAAATAACTAACATGTGGGCCATGGCTAACTAGTGTGTGGGCCCGCTAGAGTCAACACTACCCCGGGTCCCCGATACAAGTCGGAATGAGTTGAAATTCGAACCCGACTCAAACAACCCCAAAATAATACAATAAATAAATAAATAATTCCAAAATAATTTTAAAGTGAAAAATTACTAAAATACCCCTGTTCATGAAAACTGGGGATGACTCGGTCATAGGGTATCAAAACACACAAGCAATCTAGGGTTCTAAACTAGAAAAGTTACAGAAATAACAATCATCAAAACTGTAAGGCAGTCTACCATCCCACATGAAAACTGGTACTCATGAAAAAAATAATGATAACTACCAATTATCTATAAAGGGGTACTATTCAAGAAAGAAAAAAGAAATCAAAATCAGAAGTTAAAGAATGAAAGTCAATTGCATGGAAATCCAATCACAATATATATTAAGAATATTTAGTCTCGATACGATCTAAGTTGATCCAATTGGAGAAATCAAGATTTGGGCAATATGGAGGACGGGTTCAACAAAGTCTGAGAACGAGCATACAAGGATGGAGATTCAGGTCACAATCAAATTTAATTTAATTGAGTACAACCCACGATATTAATATGATAAGAAAAGATAATCGAAGTCGATTTGGTCGTGAATAAGGAAACTAGGATTCAATGATATTGAAAAACCCTTTTAGGAAAAAACAAGAAAGATTTTATACGAAAGTCAGTTAATCATCTCTCTCTGATACTATCAGTTTACCATTTGCCAATCATATTTTTCTCACAAATCCCAATATAAAAATCAACCGTTATATGACTACCCTCAAAAATTTTATAACTTCAGTCATCTAAACCTTTACCACGATCACCATAGACAAAATTCCAAACTTCTAAAACATTTCCCACGAAGCATACCCCTCTTAATTAGGTATCAATACTTATTCATTTAATCAAATTTCCAAATTCCTTCACCTCGTTCTAAATTAGATCCGAAACCTCTAAATCCAGTTTATAAAATCTTTGTACTTGTTTCAATCAAGTCTCGTTTTTACTCAACTCTAATACCACTATGTCATATAAATTTATTCTTGTTTATAAATCAACCTTCATATTTTTTTCAACGTTCACCTTCAATTATTATTCTTTTTGAATTCTATATTTTTTTTCTCTAAAAATAATTTCTATAACTTAAAATCCTTGTGTTCTCTCTGTCTCTAGTCACCCTCTTACAATATCTAGTTCAATTTCGCAAGATCATCGAATACAATTAAATTCTCTTTTCCATTACTAAATTTCTACATAGTCATAGAGTAGAAGTTCCCAAGAATCAATAACCAAGATTTTCTAAGTTCTCGAAACTAGGTTGACCTCTAATATCCTCATTAGTTTTGTTTTTTTTTTTGAAACACATCCATGAATTACTCATAACCAAAATTTTCTGTGATTGTTTCTAAATTGATAACATTTATCTCTCAATTTCATTCTAAACCTTTACCACATCTCCATCTCAAATTTTCATATTTGATATCCAACATTTTGATTCCTACAACATCGTCATATGATAACCAATTACGTCATTTTCGAACTAGATGATTTACGTCACTTCCTCAACATTTCTCATGGTAAAATGATATGAAGATTCAAGGATTTCAAAGTATAGCTGATAGAATTAGATACGAGACAGAGAATTGATGTAATATGACAGTTATATAAGACAAAGAATGATGATAATAAAATATTGGCAGGAAGAGAATGATAATAGAATCTGTTCTGCTTATCTGTTTAAAGGAAGGAACCATTTTGAAACTAGAACTATAATATCAAATCCAAAATAAGGTCTTAGCAAAAAAAATCATCGATTCATTGTATTATGAAGAAACTCATAGCAAGAAGTTACACAAGGTTTATAAAAATAGCTAAAGCTACTCCTAAGTTAAATAATGAGAAGCAAAAAAAAAAAAAAAAATAATTCTTTTTTTTGAAGGACTGAAACAAAAGTAGAAAAAACATGTTTGAAAATATTTAAGGTATAATCTGATAATCATATGCGTCTATCCAAAATCATGGTATTCTAAATCCTCGACATACTAGTAAGCAAGGCTACGATAATCACAGAGTCTTACGATAATCATATGCGTCTATCCAAAATCATGTTAAATACCTCTAGAAACATGGTATTTAACATTTTCGCGATGCCGCTAGCTTGGCTGCCAAAACCTTAAATTCTCATACCCGAGAAATATATCCAAAGCTAGACTATATGTCCTCACCATGCTGGCTAATGTGACTGTAGAAGACTAGATTCCATAACTTAGATGATCTAGCCCATATAATTTCATCTTGACAAAAATTAAATTAAATTAACAATGGATACCCAAAAATCAAATTTATCAACGAACATCAAGATTCAAAATGAACAAAATCCATCAAATCATATAAATACAAACTCGGATGCCACAGCTAACATCAAGATTCAAAATTCAACAATCAACCATCAAAATCAATAAATACTAACTCAAATTCAACAATAATCCATCAAAATCAAATTCAACAACAGAAAGTAAAGATAAATCAAATCAAGGGAAGAAGAGTTTTCAAATCGAACTTAAAATAAGATTCTCAAGGGTCGTCCCAGAAATCTCTCAAGGGATCCTAACTGTGATTGAGTACCTTCAAAATATATCCTAATCCTACTGCAGGCTGTAGTGGTACTCTAGTTCGAATACCACTACACAAAATCGACCTGTATGGGCCACCACTAAAAACGTGTCACGACCCGCACCCTAGAGTAAGGGCACAAGAAGTGGGTACATCCAGCCTACGCCGCAGTATCGGCGGTAGAACGTTGTCCTAGGTCACAACATCTAACAATATAATGCTAAGCAGTTTATACTTCCCGAATGGGGGTGACATAGCAGAATGTAAACTAAATCACATCCAAGGTAGAGCATAATGGAAGATAGATAAAATATGAAATTCACAAAGAGATACATCAGATATAAGTCTAATTGTCTAAGATACACAACCCAGAAACATTTCAAATCTCTAATACAGTAATCCATAAATACAACTCAAGACAACTGAAAATAAGCTATAAGCAAAACCTTAGCTATCTATACAACCTCTACTGTGTCTCCTCTAGGCTAGCAGGCAACCTCCAGGCTATCTGTAAAATTTATCAACAGGTCCAGTCAGGACAGGAGCGAGCACAATACATCTCAACAGTTCATAGCAGGTTAGAAAATATAATCATGCAGTAAAGTAAGATACAGGTACTGAAAGAAATACAGTATGTAAACAGAGAGAGAACTGTAATAGAAATATCTACTATACATAGAGAACTAACAGTGGCTAGTGAGTCAGAGTACAATATATTCATGTAAATGGCATAGGATAATTCTGATGAGACACTACGGAATGATTCTGATGAGATACTACTTGGATATTATTCACATGTCCACTTCTACTCCCTCGTACCCCCAATCAATACACAAGGATCCAACCAGGTTATGTTATGATTCATGCAACGGCCCCCGAAGGGTGGTACATGATAGTCCCATAAATGGGGATTCTAGGAAGCCCAATAAATGGAGGGATTCAAGGAAGATTCTGTGATCATGAGGGTATATGTCACAAGTGATTCAATGAACCAATAAAGCATAGTAATACGCCATGTAAGTGAAACGCACAGAACATGAAGTATCCGATGGTCCCTGAGGGGATAATATCTCAAGAAGGGATCTATATAGTACTAATCTGTGTGACCAACGTGACAGTATCAAGTAAAATAATTTAAAGCAGAAAAATAATTCTAAGCAGGATATGAAATGATCAGAGAATGTACTCGCCTGATGTCTGAATATCCAAAGTAAATATACTGTCCGAGGAGAGGTGTCTGGCTCCTAATCAGAATAGCACAAGTCACAACAAGTCCAAAATGGCAATATGAAGTTCTACTATGCATTCTACATGACTCTAGGTCAATCTAGACCAAAGTCAACTCTTGGTCAACTTGGTCAACCCTGAAAGTCAAACCTAGGTCAACTATGGTCAAACTAGGTCTAACAAGTCTAAATTAGGTCAAACAAGTTATTCTAGGTCTAAATAAATAATTATATGCAAATCAAGTATCAAAGATAGCTACTAACTCATAACCTAAGTCACTTGCTAAACCAAGCACAAAACTAAACCATAAGCTAACAAAGCACACAAACTTAGTCATATAATATATATATTATTTACATTCACATATTCATATACATAGATATATATAGGAAAGCTATATATATATATATATATATATATATATATATATATATATATATATATATATATATATATATGCACATACATATATATATATAGAGAGAGAAAGAGAGGTAAAAGAGTAAGTGAGTATGTGTGTGTTTGGCATGTGTGTGAAAGGATATGTGTTAATATTCTAAAATTTAGTGATAGGTAGGTGTATGTGACATGGGATACATTATGTCAAAGGGTGTATGAATGCATGTGTGTAAAAGGTTATAGGTTAACTCAGTTTATAGAAATGCATACATACATACTTACCTTGTATACTTGTATACATACATATCATGTATATTACATTTACATAACACATACATGTATACTTGTATTATATTATACTTATATTCATGCATATTAGATACTTGTATTTATATTAACATATTGCAAACATTCATTTCATTCATGCATCTATGCATTACCTACATGTTTTATACATATGCATATATTGTATATTCATATCATTTCATACATTAACATAGAGACATACAAACATGCACACATCATATATTTCATACCTTGCATTACCTTATATATCATGTTATATATTATTATTCATTCCTTTCATATATTACATTATCTTGCATGCTTGCATTCATATATTATATTCTATATTACCTATATACATGTATTTCCTCCATTCATTCATGCTTGCATCATATACTCTACATTACCATACATGTTATCATTATATATTGCATTACAATATTTATACATTATGCATTTATATCTATCATTACATATATATCTTGCATTCATATCTAGCATTCATTATATACTTTCATGCATACATTGTATATCATTCTTTCATTCATGCATTGCTTATATGCATTATATTAATTGCATTCCTACATGCTTGCATTCAACCATATATACATTAATGTAAAGAGAATATATTATATATATATATCATTTCATTCATCTAACATATCATGTATTACATACTCTATATTCATTTAATATCCATACTACATAGGCTCATAGGTTACACAAAATACATATATCGTATAGTCACTCTTCTACTTAAAACCAATACTGTACCAATTGGGAATTCATTAAATTTTAGGATTAAATTATTTCGTAGCCCTATGTGTTAGCTTTCCGAAACTTTAAACGGATCACATTTTCGTGTCCGGAAGCTCCCAAAATCGCAAAAATACCGAAACACGTTCGTCTTTCGTACAGCTGACACTCAAATAATTCTACAGAAAGTTACATAAAGAATTTGACTTATTAAAATATATATATTTGGAAATCTAAATTCGATACGGTTCTTTTAAAAAAATAGGAGATAAATCGGAGTTCTAAGCTAAAAGTTATGACATTTTTCAGTTGCTTTGGTTAATAAAAATATGGATGAATATTATGACGAATTTGAGTTGTTTTGGACAAAAGGACACATATAGGCCAAGATACTTGGATACAAACATAGGTATCCAAATGAAACTCATTCTAACCATCCTAACTAAGATCAATCCACTCTCTAACCATTCTAAAACTGAATTTTAATATCTATTTAAACTATTATCATACATACATACACATGGGGTGTACTAATTTGGGATCTATCAAGTAGGACACAAGACACATATCTAAAATCCTCAAGAGAGCTCCAAATGGCCTCCAATTTGAATCTAAATAGGACACATGCATGAGGATGGATCCTACGAATTCAAAACTAATGTATATGCAAAGGAAATTGATTTAGAGGATGGGTTTTACCTATTGGGAGTGGAATCCCAATAAAATCCTTTAGGACACGGCTCCGATACGAAAATCCATCAATGTGGACACTCCTCCTTGCACTCCTCTTCTAATCATTGGTAGCACCTTTCCCTTGGAGAATGGGAATGATTGAGGGAAGATTTGGTGAAGGAATGATTTGATTTGGAGATCAAATCAACGGGAAGGCTCTCTAAAATTGGGAAAGAACAAAAGGAAAATAAAAGAGGCAAGATTATAATGAATGAAATAAATAATTCTCCCCTAAAGGTGGCTGACATAAAGAGTCCATTAGGGCTAATGGGAAATGTCCTAATTGCCCCTCTCTAGTCTCATATGGTTAAGTCTAGACTAGGTTCAAGTTTGGGGTCAAAATGATCTAGTTTTGAGTCTCTAACTTAACCATTCTAACATGATAAAAATTAGTTTAATTAACTAACTTAATGTTGGGTCTTGTGAGCCATGCTTAACTTAATATTGGGTTCTATCTAGAGTTCAAGCTACCCAGGTCACAATACAAGTCGAAACGAGACGAAACTCAAACCCGACTAAACAAATCCAATAAAAATAATATTAAAAATATAAAATTTTCCCAAAATATTAAAATATGAAAAATGACCAAAATTATAATATATCAATTTAAATATTATTAAAATAATCTAAAATTCACCAATTAATCAAAATCCTAAATAATTCAAAAGTCACAAAATGACCAAAATACGCTTAGCCTAAAAAGTTGTAAATAGTCATTCTAATCACATGGTTAGGTCCCCATGGTCATGGTTAGTCTCTAAGCTTAGCAAAACTAGGGATTAACTAGTTAACCATCAAAATCACAATTCAACATTTTAAATATTTTTAAATTGATTAAAAAAATTACCAAAAATCACAACATGAGTTAAATCTTATTATCGATTAATCAAAATTATAAAAGTTCAAAATTACCCTCATTTTAGAAAAGTGGGTGTTACAGACATGCTTCCTACACAACAACAATCACCAATGACACATTTCTAGTCATGGTGATCAACAAAACCAAACCAAATCCAAACTAGACCAAACATCCAACCCAATCCACTCATACACTATCATGACTCATGCAAAATACCCCCACACTATCCCTCCTCCCTACAACAGACCACACTCCATGTTTCCTCACCCAAAACCACTCATAAACCCATTTGAAATTCAAATTCAGCTTTTACCTAAAATGGATATAACATATCAACTCACTCCCTCTCTTTACTCTTAATGACAACATATTTTAGGCTAAACCTGTAGTGCCCTGCTCCTAGCTGTTCACTATGTAAGGCTTGTGGCTTGATTAACTCGGTCGGAGCCGAGTATTGGGGAAACTAACCGTCGGCATCGAATCGATCATGGACAAATGCTTAAGAACCTTTCCAACTAATGGATTGGTTTATCCTAAAATGAGTCCAAGAGTTTGCTCTTGATGTTTTGTTGTTGGTTTTGTTGCTTGCTTTTGATGGATACTTTTTTGAATGGTTTTCGATGATTTGATTCTTGTCCGTTTTCATCGATTTTCATAGCATTCATTCTTGAGAATTCTGAAAGAAAGGAACATAACGAGACGGTGTATTAACCAAACTTTTGGTGCTATTGCAGACGGACGCATGACAGAAGGCTAAGCGCACAAGTATTCCTCTCCATCTCGGCAATTCTCTAATTGGTGTGTGAATTCTCTGTGGTGGTTTGTCCCTTCTCCGCTACTCCTTCATGCCAACTAAATAAAATCTCTTATTACCATGCTACATCCGATGATCGATAACATAATGCTAATGCCACAAGTCAATACCACTAAGAAGTTAGAGATATGAACATTGAATGGATCGATTTTGCTGCTAACACTCTGCTAATTAATGAATTGCCATATGAACATTGAAATGCTGCAATATAATGAACATTGAAATAAAATAAATTGATGCCTAATGATGGATATGAAATGCTGGAAAATGAATAAGTTATCTCTTTACTTTCGATATTCCCAAGCACTGTATGCTTATCGAGTCGGACACACATTCGCATAGTCATGGACAACTTGTGCACAAGGTTTGGTGATATGTTTTCTCAAATGGTACACAGGGGGCTGGGAACCGATTCGTCCTAGGAGAAAATATTGGCGTGCTAGTAGGAGCACGGGTCTTGTGAGGCATCCTTAGGGGCTAGCTTTCTACTTTGGAGTCATCGCATTACCTTGAAGTCCTATATGGCAAACGTCCGTATGGTTTAACATCACCATTGGCCATGTAGTCAGGATACATGCTAATGATTGTTTTATACAGGGCGGTAAGTATTATTATTATACTGTATCTTATGCAGGAAGCTGGATTTGGCCGATGGTAAAGTAAACAGTTGCTTTCATATAATATCGTGTTGCCTTAATTATAAATTGCTAGTCCCTAATAATCACATAATTAAAATGCTTTTCATAATAACAAATGTCGGTTTAGCTGAGTGGGCCAATGGGGCTCACCAGCAAATTTTTATAATGTGCTGACCTATCCTCCTATGTACTAGGGAAGGCTCGGGCGCACGTCGGAACTAAGGCTTTTTGAGTTGCTGCTATTTTTCAAGTTGTTTTCAATAAAAGACGAACAAAGTATTACGGAGTTTTTAAGATTACTGCTTGGGTTTTCAAATATACTAAAGGGGCATAATGTATGAAATGAGAAGTTATTTCATGGCAGCCTATCAGTTATTTTCTTTTCATAAATGAATGTAGCCGAAAATGATATTTCAAAGAGTACCGAGAAAAGTGATATCCTGCTACAATTATCATAAAACAAATATTTCTTCCTATTCTACGTACTCAATATTTCTACAACTGTGGCTTATTTTCAAATATTTCAAAATGAAACAAGTGTGCGCGTTCTTGTCTTGTACAAGTGTAATAATATACTTGTACGTCATCACGCCCTAGCGAGGACGAACGATTCGGAGTGAATCAAAGCGATGACGAACGATTCCCCGAATCGGGGCATGATAGATTGGTATTAGAGCACGGTTTCAATTCCTTGAATTTCGAAAATATTTTCAAATGGAAGTTTTGATGCAAATAATTTTCTCGGTTGATGGTGTCGATAGCGCTGGCATAAAATAATGTTCCATACAATAAGCCCATAAATATTTATGAGTGCTAATAGATTATTTTTGTTGTAGAATGACCAAGGGTGATAGCTCAAAGACGACCTCATCGTCTGACCCAATGAAGAAGTTAATAAAACTAATAGAGGCTCAAAGGAAGCAGAACGAGGCTCAAAATTGCCAACTTCAGGAGCAACTGCAATATCAGTTTCAGGAGCAACTAGAAGCTCAATAGAAACAAGTAGACAATTTGACTCAGACTATTACTTCGCTAATGGCCGATCCCAATGTTTCTGCAAAGGCTGCAACAACCGAGACAGTAACAATGCTGACGGAGAAGCCTAAAATGCCGACACGAAAGAGGTCAAGCTTCAAGTTCTTCGAGTTTAAGAGCTGTGACCCACCCGAACTCAATGAAAGGCAGAAGCAGATGAGGTGATGGGCTTCTTGAATACATTAGAGGGATACTTTCGGATCTTGGAAATACAGGGCAGCAAGAGGGTGGAGTGTACCACTGTACAACTTTGTCTCAAGGCCAACGAATAGTGGACTTCGCAGAGACAGGCAGGCCTTTATCGCACAATTCATTCTACCTACTGTTCGTCAAAAGAAGTAAAAGGAGTTCATAGCGCTCTAATAAGGCAGTATGTCGATAGATGATTATGAGACAGAGTTCCTGAAAAGGGTTGCATTTGCTGGGTATATGGTACTGAATGATGACGCCAAACGAGAAAGATTCGTGCAAGGCTTGAATGAAGGCCTATAGCGCGATGTGCTAAGTTAGAAGTATACGTCTTATAGGGAGGCGTACGAAACAGCTCTTGAGATGGAGAAATTCTATCAGCCGGTTGGTCACAGGACAACTCAGAATCACCAAGGCAATAGGAACCAGAAATGACCTTGGTCTGCGGGAAGGAATGGCGCGTCTAAGCGTCCGAATACAGGCAATGATAGAGGACCGTATCAAGATCTGCATTTCACCAGATACAACCGAGTTGGACACCGTCGTAAAGACTGCCGCATCGGGTGTTACAAATGTAGGGATGTATATCACAAAGCATGGGAATACAGAGGCAGCGGAAGGAATCATAATCCTCCCCATGGATAGAATAATAGTCAGTACCTGGGGCAGTATAATAATCAGAATCATGGGCAACATAACAACCAGATTCGTGGCCAAACGCCACTAGCCTTACTGGCTCCAACTGGAAATGCACCGAATCAACAACATGGTGCGCAAGAAAGAGTTTATGCCTTGACTCAGGCAGAGGCACAGGCTGCAGAGAATGTTATAACAGGTATGTTACTGTACAAGAGCATACCTGCCAGGGTGTTATTCGATGAATATATATATATATATATATATATATATATATATATATATATATACTAACTTTAAAGATCGCAGGTAGTCAAAATACGATCATTTATATATATATATATATATATATATATATATATATATATATATATATATATATATATATATGCCAATGGCGCGTTAGTGTAACTATAAGACCATTGGCACCGGGGTATGAGGTCGCGAGATCGATCCCCCACAGGAGTGGCTGGGTGGCAGTGTCCACGGCTCCCGGGCCAAGTGCTGGCTGGGTGGCTTTAGCCCGAGGGCTTTAGTCCACGGGCATTTTGTTTTAAAAAAAAAAAAAAAAAAATATATATATATATATATATATATATATATATATATATATATATATATATATATATATAATATCAATGATATTATTAATGTTATTGTGGTTATTAATGTTAGTTATATATATTTATAGGAGTTCGTGAGACCGTAACTGCGAAGGGTGATACCGGATCGATACTTTATTCCTTTGCTGCAAATCTAGGCAAGATTCCTTGCTACCTCTCTTGTACTATTTAAATACATAGTTTGTTTTTGTGCACATGAATAGATGTATTAGTGGTGTGCGTCGAAGTGTGACGGGTTCTATCGATGGTGTCATCGATATGATAGTGCGTTTGTGACTTAGAGGTTTAGAGGACTCTACCGATTAGCAATGAAGTTATTTTCGACAACTCTATGACTGGATACATCTTATGACATGGCACTTTGAGTGAGTTTACATTGTGTTGGCACGAGCCTACGTATTTGGCTAACTACCAATACGGGCGGGTCGTGAGATGGTTCATATATTGATTAGAGTGAGTCTAGATAGGTATTTGCATAGTGATGTCGAATGCCAGAGTCATGGATGTGATTCGAGTAGGACACAAAAGGGGAAGACTGTTAGTAGGCGTATGGGATAGACACTTGCATATCAGCCTCACTGTGTCAAGTTATAGGCTATACTAGTAGATATATTCGGCAGCGGCCCCGGACTAGTATCTGGTACGGTCGGGGAAGTGTACTAGTATATTTTTCAGCATTAGTTGACGCTAATGCTACTCCCTTACCTACACATACGGTCCAAGGTCGTCTTCAACATGCATTCACATAGATGGATTAGTTTACCCAGTTCATTTCCTGTATTTATTTTAGTTCATATTGTAGCTTATTATTTTGTATCTTGTTATGTCCCTTGAGGACCTGGTTATTTCATAGATCCGGATGAATATCTTTATCCTACAGTCTACGGACCAGGCATCGAGCTCAGATATCTTACAGAGGACATAGAGGTTGTGCCGGAGGAGTTTTCCTGATCCAGGGATTGATAGTGATTAGGGTCATGGACATTTTATCTAGCTAGCTATGTCCTGACTATTTCTTTATTTCAGTATTTTACTATTTCAGCATTAAACTTTGTTTCAGTAGATATATTTCCACCAGACTTAATTATCTCAAACAGATTTTGTATTTGATTATTTCAGACTTATATTCTATTAGTCAAACATTTATTATATTCTTTTATGATGATATTGTCGTTCTGTGGATGAGATTCTAGTGTTGTTATTATAGAGATATTAGTTTACCTGTGACTGTTGTATTTTAGATATAGAATTCAGCGTACTACGATTAGGATAAGTCTATTAGATTAAGAATACTTATTCTAGCCGTGACATGTTTTTGTGGTGGCCTAGGTAGGTCAGTTTGTCATTTTGGTTACCAAAATTACCAAGGAGAGCCTGCAAACTAGGATTAAGGAGTCTTAGAAAATCTCACCCATTTGCTAAGTTTATCGCCTTTGAATTTCAAATTCGTACTCTCTGTTTTATGCATCCAACTTGATTCCATTCTCCTCTCATGTAAATTCGAACTATCTCATTATGCCATCCTGATACCGAATGACATGGAGAAGGCAAGGAGACTTCACCATGGGTTGATGAAGGAGCTTCAACGATATACTACTGCACAGTCTAGAGTATCGTACGTCGAGTTGTTAGAAGAAGCCCATATCCAGGAGGCTATCAACAAGGACCCAGCACTTTCGAAGCGCCCTACTACTGCGATTGTTTCGGCCAAATGACAGTCAGGAGGACCCATCAGACGCCCAGGAGGATTTTATCAGCAGAGAGCTATACCCTATCTAGCGAAGGAGCTTCCGACTTGTCATCATCTTGGTAAGAAGGGACATCTTCTAAGAGACTGCTGGAAGAGACTAGGATAATGCTTGCGGTGTGGATCTAACCAACACCGTGCCATAGAGTGTCCACAGCAGAGCGACAGACCACATCATCCATTCTTGAGGCTAACACTACGAGCACTACCAGCACAAACCAGGACCACGATCGCCTGCTCAGGAGTCATGACCCGCTCCCGAATAATTGGACACGAGTCGGATACGCCTAGCCTACGTTGGAAGACTCAACGCAGTAAGCTGTAAACATCTAAGGAAAACTCCAAAAATAACATGAAAGTAAACATCACAGCATCTAATCCGTCCCAGAATGATCACCATAATCCACAAGTCATAATTCAATTTATACATGAAAGTACCAAAGACAAATCCGGTAACAAGAATGAAATATAACTATGAACTCTCAATATACAATATCTAGAAGTAAAACTAAACAAATCTAAACTGATAACATCTAACTAAGTCATGGCTCCATCATGTTCATCTACGATCCCAGGCTCTGGCCCATAAGGTGGACGATATCCTCAAGTACACCTGCAACATATCCAGTCAGGAGCGGAGCAAAGTACTATTCTAGGTAATAAACAAGAACATCATGATATGAAAAGTACAAGAGAACATGTAAAGCACAGGAAAGAACAGAAAAGTACATGAATGTAAAGTACAAGAAATAAAGTACAAGAATGTAAACCATAAACCTGAAGTACAAGATATGACATGTGCAAAATGTTTGAAATACAACTAGCATATGTGACCGGCTGGGGTAAGCACGGGAAGCACATGAAATGGGTATGGCTTAGGGCCCGCGTGCACGGTGCGAGGCCTAAGCTATTCACATGAATTTTTGATCTCTGGGTTTGGTCACATAACTAGTGTATTTTCCCTCCCCGAACACAAGTAACTACAAGAACATAAAAGTACAAGAATACATGATATCGTTTCACATCGTGTCACAAGAAGGTACAAGATATGAATGTAAATGAACATTAACCATAGAAAATACTTGCCTTGCTCAGGGTGATCGAGAAAATGAAGTAGATTTGCCTGTCCTCCTGAATAATGGTTATAAATCGGTTAATCTCTAAATAAGTATCAACTAGCCATCTTTCTACTACTCCTGTGCCCAACTATAGAATCTTATAAGGTATACTAGTAGTACTTCTAAATATAGAATAAGTAGGTATTTAATTACCCTTCAAAAAACACACCTACAAAAAATTTATAAAAGTAGTTACAGACATTGACTACTAATGCTACCAAATATATGGTTTGGCAACACTACCATTTAGACTTTGGCTTGGTCCAAAAGACCCAAACCTACAACTGAACTTAGTCCATACCCATGTAAGGCAAGTCCCTATATGTTGTGCATCTGTATGGTCACAACAAATTCCATATGACAACTCAAACCTATTATAACATAATAGCTATTCTCAGATTAATTAGGAACACACATTACAAAACCTATCAATACTTAAACAAAAGAATATTACAGACCCTAATACAAAAAGCAAAATTTGAATTTAACGGCTACATCATCCCCGTAGCGACAAGTCTCCTATGCTGACTGAACATACAGACATATCATTTACTAGATTCGAAACTTGCAGTAGCCTAACTGCTACTTCTTCTATTCTCTACATTAAACCATCCCAGGCTATTTGAGTACTACTCTTTAAACATTCAACATAATACCAGCCATCTAATACTCAACAAGGTTATCCCCCAGACTTGGCAATTTCAAGAAAACTTATCTTAGCTTAATTAATTATCATGTATACAATGTTTGAATCCTCCAGCTATTGTCTCCATCAGAACTCAACTTTAGAAAGGATATTCAGTACAATTTAATAAAAGAATATACATCAAATTTAGTAAATATACATACTACCCTGCCCAGTCGAAACCCGACCACCGCAACACATTTGAGTAATAACTCCATCCCTGTGCCCATGTTATGCCCCAGCCCAGCAAATCCATGTACTACTCAAAAACTACACATACAAGATGAAAAGCAACCATAGGCAGAACTCGAACTGTACACAGCTATAAGAATTCAAGCTACTGCTACACTCCTGCAACGCCTATCTCCTATGATCTATTGCAACCGACACCAATCGTAGAATAAATTTGGACACGACCCCCAAGACTCGAATACGATCAAACTAGACATAACAGTAGGAATTAATTCTAAACGCTGCTCTTCATGAATAAGTAGAGTAGTTACCTGAGATTGAATTAGAACTATGATCCCACGATACGGATACGAACTTCTTCGTGTCCAAGCAGCACGAGATCCTCTTAGACCTTCCAATAAGCAATTTAAATCATTAAGAATCAATAGAAGTCTCTGATGAACTGAATCCATCATAAAAGAAAATTCGAGAGTTAAGGGATCGACAAAGGATTGAATCCAAAACTTACAAGTGGTACAGATCCCACACCGTCCTCCGACACTCTCGATCTAATTGATCAATGTGATCCCGATCGCACACTCTGCTCGCACATCAATTTGTCGACAACAAAAAGTTCGATCATCACACATATCAACAAAATCGAAGGACGACCAAATCGATTCTCGACTAGAAGAAGTTGAAGAACACATCGATTTGATCCAGAACTCACCTAGACGATCGGTCAACAGAGATGGACGGGGAGCTCGAAAAGGTCGTCAGAGAAGATGACCGCTCAACCGTGCGCCGTCGAGAAGGAGGAAGCCCCTTGTACTGACGCCGTCAGGAAACCGACCCCTCAACTGCGGTCGAGAGATCGCCAGGTCGTCTGCCGTCGTCGGGGTGCTTGCGTCGACTGGCTCAATCACCGACGGAAGGAAGGTCGTCGGAGTGGTCTGTCACATGCGTCGACCTCATCTCGTCGGTCTGCCGCTCGTTGCTGCCTGGTGTTGCTCGAAGACGGCTCAGTAGTCGCTCATCACGGAGCTGCTCGCCGGAGAGTGTTGTCCGCCACCGTCGTAGTTGTTGTCACCATCGCCATAGTCGGTCACCGGAGTTAGGGTTAGGGCTCTGCTTGGATTTGGGAAAGAAAGAGTGGAGAGAGAGACTCGGCTCTTATAGAGGAAAATGAGAATGAATGACATTCTCTCTCCTCTAAGGCTTTAAAAAGGAAAACGGAGAATGAGAAATGGGAATTTGCAACTAAGGGATCCTACAATTGGTTATTACAAATCACCCCTAAAAGTTGTTAGGAGTTGGTTATGGCTAGTTTGAGAGTTGTTACAAAGGTAGTTAGAGTTTGTTAGGAACTTGGAGAATACTCCAAATTAGTTGCTAGAGTCTTTTCTCCTCAATCTTTAAATAAATATTTAATAAACAAAATTCCTTTCATAGAATTATCAAGAGATAATTAACAATAAAAAATTACTAATCCATAAACTAAAATAATTATTTATAAACTTCTAAAATACAAGGAAAATACTAAAATTCAATAAATTGGGAAAGGGGGTTACAAATCTACCCCCTTAGAAAAAAAATTCGTCCTCAAAATTTCAAGGTGTACGGTACGATACAAAAAATAAAACAAGGTTTAAAATTGACTAGGCACGAATGTGAATACGCTCAATGACTAGGTACAAAATCATAACAATATGAAATGGTTTTGTATGACAAAATAAATAGGCAAAATGGCACAATTGAAAAAAGATCAAAAAATAAATTTGTCAGGCATAAAGTGAAACAAAATTTAATTAAGACCAAGTACGATATTTACATTCAAGGAGTTGAAATAACACGTTTTAACAATGTTCGAGAATCGGACGGGCACGGGATGGGAAGAATTTTGATTTCGACTTAAGAGGAGTGAATTATGAGGGAACGATCATTTAAACACGATTCAAAATCAAAAGTTTAGCATGTTTGAAAATAGAGAAAATAGAAAAATCATGATTGATAGGCATGATCAACGTTCAGACAAAACAAGATCAAGATTTAAGTACGATTAATAGAAAATCTGGTGGAACAGAATCAAAATACAGCAATCGATATTTATTGACAAAATCAAATGATTCATCAATAAAAATGCGAGAAGTAGAAACTGTAAAGATTAACTGAGCATGGAATCTACCGCAGAGATATTAGTATCTAATCAAGGTAAAAAGTGCAAGGATTTATGATTCACAAAAATCAATAATCGTGTGAAAATGGGATATAGTCTCTATGGTATCCGAGAACATATAATTATTTGAAGTCACTTTACTTAGAATCCCTGGCCCGCTAGTGTATATCTGGCTGCAGTGAACTTTCGGTTTTGTGACTCAAATAACAATATATTACCGAATACTATATCAACTTTATCCATTTTCAAACAATTATTAACGAAGCAACTCAAGAGATCTAAATATAAAGAGTTTAGGACAAAGTCTCAATAATACCCGATAACCTATGAATGTCTGAAATTACTTCAACTTGGAGTTCATGCCTCGCCAGTGCTTTACTGGCTGCAGTGAACCCTCAGTATCCGTAATTCAGATAATGGCTGTAGCGCGCAACTGCCACGCCCTAGTAGGTCATCGAATAGTCTCTCAACCTTATCCATAGGAATTACCAAAAAATTTAGAGAATTCAAAATGAGTTCCAATAGTCCAAGTCACAATAATAGGTGATGTTATGTGTCTTTTAGAAGCAAGGGGTTTTATCAGATACTAAGAAACATCAAGGAGATTTTTAAATATAGATCTTGAACACGAAATAAAGTTTCAAACAGTAACCGGAATCTCAATTGGCAAACAACCTCATATAGGGAATCAAATCTCGAATAGATAACAAAGTCCCGGAGGGTGAACAGAAAGCAAAGTATAGAATAGAAACAAAATCTCGAAGTAAGAAGCAAAATCTCGTATTGGAAACAGTGTTCAACAAAATCTCGAATAACAATGAAATCTCGAACAGATCTCGAACGAAAAATGAAATCTCCAATAGAATACAAAATTGCAGATGAAAAGTAATTCTCAAATAGAAAATTTGGAACAAGAAGCAAGACCACGAATAGTGATTAGAAAATAGAGTATCAATTAGCGAACAAGAAACAGGTATCGAATCATGAATATGAAACAAGTAAAACCTCAAATAGGAAACGAGGTCGAACAAGGTTGTGAACAGAAACAATTTCTTGAATAGGAACAAGTCACAAATAGGACACAAAATCTCATAGGGAACGAGTCAAAATCTTAAAATAGAAAACGAAATCTTGGATAGAGACGAGGCTCAAACAAGATTTTGAATGGGGACAATTTCTCAATAAGTCGTGAGTAGGAACTGAATATTCAAAGAAAGTCTTGAATAGGAACGCAATCTCGAATAGGAGATGAGTCTCGCATAGAAACAAAAATCACGAACAAAATCAAGTCTCGAAATAAGAAACAAAATCTCAAAATCTCGAATAAGAATCAAAGTCACGAGTAGAAAACCAAATTCCAACAAAAGTCCTCCGAATAGAAAACTGAACTTCGAGTAGTAAACAAAATTATGAATTGTAATAAGTTCTAAATAGAGAACAAAATTTCGAATAGAATCGATTTTGAATAAGGAACCAACATTATGAATATGAAACAAGTTATCGAACAAAAAAAATCTCGAATAAGAGTAGAGTTATGAACAAGATTCTGAATAGGAACAATCTCTCAAGGTACATCTCGAATATCAACCAAGGTTTTAGAATAGAAAACACTCTAAAAATCTTGAATAAAAAGTAAGATAGTTTTAGGTGCTAAGAGAAAATCCAAGGAAATTGAATTGCGGATCACGATCCACAATCCTTCTCCAATCATGCAGGAAAATCTTCTATCTTCAGTCCGTCTTCAGTATTCCTCTGGGACTAGAATCTCTTCAACAACTTCAGCTATCCTGACATAGGTTAGTCCTTGCTGTAATATTCCATGCGTTTGGTTAAATCTAGAGAAATGGGTCCCCTTGCTGCTGTCCTGGTGCTCCTGGTGCTCGTCCTTGGGCAGTGCGATCAGCGGCCTCCGGCAATCCTTGACCTGGTGGGCAGGCGATCCTCAGAACAAACATAGCTTCAGTCTCCTGAGACGCTTATCGTAGTGATGTTCGGAATGGTGACAATAGTTGCAAGTGATCGCTGTCTAGAATTGAGTCTGAATCTCCCGCTGTAGATGAAATGCAGGGGCTCTGGTCGGAAAATATGACTGCGAGGGTGCTAAATGATGAGATCCTGATGTTTCTCAGCCATTGTGATCAGCGACCTGCTGGCAATCCTTCATTCGGTGGACAGAAGATTCGCAGAACAGGCAGAGTCTGAGCCTCTTATGACATTTGTCAATATGATGTCCCGTTCTCTTGTAGAACGCACAAAAAAAGTGAGTCTGAATCTGTCTCTGGTGATGCGGCTGATGATACGAATGAAGAGGCGTTGTCTGAGTGTTGCGACAATTTACGGGTCCAGGGTAGTTGCTATCTCTGCCATACGTCTTTATGTCTTTCTTGGGCTTCAGCACCCCGTTTCGTTCTATTGTCCGTGTAACGTTCAAGATCTCCTGGCTGGTGGCTTCAATCTTAAGAGGAGTAGGATCCTCAGAGACTTTGATGATCTTCAGATGTGGCAGCTCCAAGTTCTCGATCTGCTCTTCGGTGCAAGGAATGAGCTCGGTATCGGGGAAGTCCAAATGTCCGAGAGTCTAGAAATGAGAAGTCCTCTCTGGCTCGGAAAGCATCTACAAGTTTGGCTTGAAAAATAACGACTTGCTCCCTCTGGAACATCTCCATCAACTGCGTACTACCAATGGTGATAGTAGAGGCGACAAGCCGTGATGGAAGCTCATAAGCATCAAGTGCAAGTGAGTCGATAGTTCCTATGTTGTGTGCATGAACCATCTGAAAAATAGAAAACTGTTAAAATGCCCTAACTATAAGCAAACCTAGTAAATAATATGTATAACCAAACTTAGTAAAATATACCCATAAACAGTTTTCCGTAATCCTATGCTGTGATGAGTTTTCCTTAGTCTAACAGGTTTCCCAATAGCACTCTATAGCCTAAGTGCTATTAGGATGGACTTGCATGGGACACCACTAAAAACATGTCATGACCCGCTCTCGAATAATCGGACACGAGTCGGACACGTCCAGCCTACGTTGGAAGACTCAACGTAGTAAGCTGTAAACATCTAAGAAAAACTCCAAAATAACATGAAAGTAAACATCACAGCATCTAATCCATCTCAGAATGATCACCATAATCCACAAGTCATAATTCAATTTATACATGAAAGTACCAGAAAAATTCGGTAACAAAAATGAAATAAAACTACGAACTCTCAATATACAATATCTAGAAGTAAAACTAAACAAATCTAAACTGATAACCTCTAACTAAGTCATGGCTCCATCATGCTCAGCTAAGTTCCCGGGCTCTGGCCCATAAGGTGGACGATATCCTCAAGTACAACTGCAACATATCCAGTCAGGAGTGGAGCAAAGTACTATTCTAGGTAATAAACAAGAACATCGTGATATAAAAAGTACAAGAGAACATATAAAGCACAGAAAAGAACAGAAAAGTACATGAATGTAAAGTACAAGAAATAAAGTACAAGAATGTAAACCATGAACCTAAAGTACAAGACATGACATGTACACCATATTTGAAAAATAACTAGCATATGCGACGGGTTAGGGTAAGCACAGGAAGCACATGAAATGGGTACGGCTTAGGGCCCGCGTGCACAGTGCGACGCCTAAGCTATTCACATGAATTTCTGATCTCTAGGTTTGGTCACATAGCTAGTGTATTTCTCCTCCCCGACCACAAGTAAGTACAAAAACATAAAAGTACAAGAGTACATGATATTATGTCACATCGTGTCACAAGAAGGTACAAGATATGAATGTAAATGAATATTAACCATAGAAAGTACTTGCCTTGCTCAGGGTGATCGGGAAAATGAAGTAGATCTGCCCGTCCACCTGAATAATGGTTATAAATCGGTTAATCTCTAAATAAGTATCAACTAGCCATCTTCCTACTACTCCTGTGTCCAACTATAGAATCTTATAAGGTATACTAGTAGTACTTCTAAATATAGAATAAGTAGGTATTTAATTACCCTTCACAAAGCACACCTACAGAAAATTTATAAAAGTAGTTACAGACATTAACTACTAATGCTACCAAATATATGGTTTGGCAATACTACCATTTTGACTTTGGCTTTGTCCAAAAGACCCAAACCCACAACTGAACTTAGTCTATACCCATGTAAGGCAAGTCCCTATATGTTGTGCATCTGTATGGTCACAACAGCTTCCATATGACAACTCAAACCTATTATAACATAATAGCTATTCTCAGATTAATTAGGAACACACATTACAAAAGCTATTAATACTTAAATAAAAGAATATTACAGACCCTAATTCAAAGAGCCAAATTTGAATTTAACGGCTATATCATCCCCGCAGCGGCAAGTCTCCTATACTGACTGCACATACAGACATATCATTTACTAGATTTGAAACTTGCAGTAGCCTAACTGCCACTCATATTCTCCATATTAAACCATCCTAGGCTATTTGAGTACTACTCTTTAAACATTCAACATAATACCAGAGATCAAATACTCAACAAGGTCATCCCCCAGACTTGGCAATTTCAAGAAAACTTAGCTTAGCTTAATGAATTCTTATGTATGCAATGTTTGAATCCTACAGTTATTGCCTCCATCAAAACTCAACTTTAGAAAGGATATTCAGTACAATTTAATGAAAGAATATACATCAATTTTGGTAAATATACACACTACCCTGCCCAGTCGAAACTCGAACACCGCAACACACTTGAGTAATAACTCCATCCCTGCCCATGCTATGCCCCAGCCCAGCAAATCCATGTGCTACTCAAAAACTACACATACAAGCTGAAAACCAACCATGGGTAGAACTCGAACTGTACACAGCTATACGAATTCAAGCTACTGCTACACTCCTGTAACGCCCATCTCCTCTGATCTACTACAACCGACACCAATCGTGGAATAAATCTGGACACGACCCCCAAGACTCGGAAACGATCCAACTGGACATAATAGTAGGAATTAATTCTAAACGCTGATGCTAACTCTTTATGAATAAGTAGAGCAGTTACATGAGATTGAATTAGAACTATGATCCCACGATATAAATACAAACTTTTTCGTGTCCAAGCAACACGAGATCCTCTGAGACCTTCCAACAAGTAATTTCAAAGCATCAAGAATCAATAAAAGTCTCTGATAAATCCATCATAAAGGAAAATTCGAGAGTTAATCAAGAAAGTCAAGGATCGACAAAGGATTGAATCCAAAACTTACAAGTGGTTCAGATCCCACATCGTCCTCCGACACTCTTGATCTGATCGATCAATGCGATCCCGATCGCATATTCTGCTCACACATCAATTTCTCGACAGCAAAAGGTTTGATCATCACACATATCAACAAAATGGACGACCAAATCGAATCTCGACCAGAAGAAGTTGAAGAACACATCAATTTAATCCAGAACTCACCTAAACGATCGGTCAACAGAGATGAACAGGGAGCTCGGAAAGGTCGTCAGAAGATAACCGCTCAACCGTGTGCCAACGAGAAGGAGGAAGCCCCATGTACTGACGCAGTCGGGAATTCGACCCCTCAACTGCGGTTAAAAGATCACCAGGTTGTCTGCCGTCGTTGGGGTGCTAGCGTCGACTGGCTCAGTCACCGTCGGAAGGAAGGTTGTCGGAGTTGTCACATGCACCGACCTCATCTCGTCGGTCCGCTGCTCATCGCCACCTGGTGTTGCTTGAAGACGGCTCAGTCGTCGCTCATCACGGAGCCGCTCGCCGAAGAGTGTTGTCCGCCACCGTCACGATTGCTGTCACCATCGCCATAGTCGGTCACCGGAGTTAGGGTTAGGGCTCTGCTTGGATTGGGGAAAAAAGAGTAGAGTGAGAGACTTGGCTCTTATAGAGGAAAATGAGAATGAATGACATTCTCTCTCCTCTAAGGCTTTATAAAGGAAAATGGAGAATGAGAAATAGGAATTTGCAACTAAAGGCTCCCACAATTGGTTATTACAAATCACCCCTAAAAGTTGTTAGGAGTTGGTTATGGTTAGTTAGAGAGTTGTTACAAAGGTTGTTAGAGTTTGTTAGAAACTTGAAGAATACTCCAAATTAGCTGCTAGAGTCTTTTCTCCTCAATCTTTAAACATATTTAATAAACAAAATTCCTTTCATAGAATTATCAAGAGATCATTAATAATAAAAAAATTACTAATCCATTAACTGAAATAATTATTTATAAATTTCTAAAGTATAAGAAAAATACTAAAATTCAATAAATTGAAAAAAGGGGTTACATCAGGCGACTATAACACTAGGAGGACCACAGAGAGGACTGCCTTTACCACCATAGGAGGTCCAATATGGGAAGGCTAGACAACATGCTGGAGGACAGAGAGTTGGCCAGGCTTATGTTATGGCACCCGTTGCAGTAAAACTCGAGGGTACGACGATTACAGGTACTATCTTAGTAGAATCTATAACCGCCACTATACTATTTGATTCGAGGGCCACTTTGTCTTCCATATCTAGTAGTTTTATAGTAATGCATAGAGTAGCTACCTGTACCTTGCCTAAGAATTGGAGGATTCTTACAGGAGGAGGTATTGTGCCTGCCACTAGTACATGTAGAACATGTTCGATTGCAGTATACGGGAGAGATTTGAGAGCATAATTTTTGGTATTTCCATGCCAAATGTTGATGTAGTATTGGGGATGGACTGGTTGAGCCAATATCATGCTGTATTAGATTGCCATAGAGGGAGTGTTATCTTCAGACCGCCAGGTTGTCCCGAGTTTGAGTTCATGTGAGGGACCATCGAGAAGGGAGTAGGGCAAGTAGTTGAAGCTTTCATGTCCATGGAGGTAGCACCACCACCGTCTATTGTTGAAGTGTTCACGGATGTATTCCTAGAGCACTTGCCAAGTCTACCACCTGACAGACCTGTGGAGTTTAGTATCGAATTAGAGCCAGGAGCAGCACCGGTTTCTTCTAATGTGTATTGGTTGGCAAAGAAGGAGTTGGACGAGATAAAGGTTCGGCTTGAAGAGTTACAGACCAAGGGCTTTATTCGACCGAGTGCATCACCATGGGAGGGGGTCCCAGTACTATTTGTGCCAAAGAAGGATAGGTCAGTGAGTATGTGCATCGACTACCGGATTCTGGTTGCATTGACTATCAAGAACAAGTATCCACTGCCCTGGATTGCAGACTTGTTCGACTAGTTGATGGGAGCGAATGGTATTTTTGAAGATTGATTTAAGGTTGGGATATCACCAAGTGAAGGTACGTAGAGAAGACATTCTGAAGACCGGCTTCAGGACTCGATATGGTCATTATGAGTTCTTAATGATTCCTTTCAAATTGACAAATGCGCCAACAGTGTTCATGAATTTGATAAATAAAGTGTTCTACCAATATTTGGATCAGTTCGTTGTTGTTTTTATCGATGACATTTTTGTGTACTCGAAGAGCCTGAAGGAGCACGAGCAGCATTTGAGGATTATTTTGGAGACACTTAGGAGCGAGAGGCTCTATGCTAAATTGAGCAAATACAAGTTCTTCTTAGACTGTGTTTCTTTTCTCAGACACGTTGTCTCGAGAGAAGGCATTTCAGTTGATCCAGCCAAGATATCTGCAGTAGAGACGTGGCCTGTTCTGACCAACACCTCTGAGATGAGAAGTTTTCTTGGGCTTGTTGTGTATTACCTGAGGTTTGTAGAACTTCATGTGGATTACAAAACTGATGACTCGGTTGATCCACAAGGAGCAGGGTTCGTATGGATGGAGGAGTGTCAGATGGTATTTGATGAGTTGAAGAAGCGCCTGACTACTGCACCCATCTTGATGATTCCATCTGGACCCCGAGGATTCGTAATCTATAGTGATGCTTTCGAGAAGGGATTGGGGTGTGTATTGATGTAGCATGGGAAGGTTATAGCTTATGCTTTTAGGAAATTGAGGACTCACAAGAAGAATTATCCTACTCATGACTTGGAGCTTGCCGAAGTGATCTTTACATTGAAGCTTTGGAGGCACTATGTGTATGGGGAGCGAGTGGAGATCTTTATAGATCATAAGAACTTGAAGTATTCTTCACTCAGAAAGACTTGAATATGCAACAGAGAAGATGGTTGGAATTGATGAAGGATTTTGAGATTGATTTGCAGTACCATTAGGGGAATGCAAATGTAGTAGCTGATGTTTTGAATAGGAGATCTATGGCATTCTTTTGACTACCCAACCGCAATTATTGGAGGATCTACATAAGTTGGGGATAGAAGTTATATTTTCAGGAGTGGATGGTGAATTGACTAATCGTCAGGTGTAGTCGTTATTGGTCGAGAGTATCAAGGTCGTACTGTCGATAGATGCAAGATTCCAGAGACTTCGACAGAGGACCGAGGCCGGTATGCAGACCGGATTGCGTATTCATGAGGATGTGACCTTAAGGTTGGGGATCGCCTCTACATTCTGAATAGAGAGATTCGGCAGGAGTTGATGAATGAGGCACACAGTTTGCCATATTCTATTCATCAAGGAGGGACAAAATGTACAAGGATCTGAAGCAGCATTATTGGTGGCATGGAATGAAGCGAAAGATAGCTCGGTTTGTAGCAAAGTGTTTGGTGTGTCAGCAATTTCAGGCTGAACATCAGATTTCAACAAGATTACTCCAACCATTGTCCATCCCGGAGTAGAAGTGGAAACATATTACGATAGATTTTGTGATAGAATTTTCGAGAAGCCCGAGTGACAGAGATGCAGTTTGGGTTATAGTAGATCGACTAACGAAGGCAGCCAATTTCTTGCCTTTCAAAGTAGGACAATCTACGGAGGTGTTAGCCGAGATGTACATGAAGCAAATCGTACGGCTATATGGATTGCCAATAAACATTGTGTCCGACAGAGAATTACGGTTTACCTCACATTTTTGGTGGAGCATGTAAGAGAGTCTTGGTATGAGGTTAAAGTTCAGTACATCATATCATCCGCAGATGAATGGATAGTCAGAGGGTACCATACAGACCTTGGAGGATATGTGAGAGTGTGCATACTCGAATTTGGAGGTTCATGGGAGAATCATGTTCATATGATGGGGTTTTCTTATAATAACAATTATCAATCGAGTATCTAGATGGCGTCATTCGAAGCTTTGTATGGAAGGAAGTTTCTCTCTTTATTGTGTTGGAGTGATGTTGGTGAGTGATAGATACTGGGACCGGAGTTAGTGGTTCGTACAGTGAAGAAGGTGAAACAAATTTAAGGACATTTGCAAGCAGTTCAAGATCGACAGAAGCATTGGACAGACAGTCATCGTCGACCATTGGAGTTTCATCCAGGGGATCATGTATTTTTTAAGCTTTCTCTTACCAGAGGGACGATTAGATTCGGAGGGAAAAAGAAGCTTAGTCCGAGGTACATCAGATCGTTCGACGTGCTAGAGAGAGTTGGAGAAGTCGCGTACAGACTTGCATTGCCACATACCTTGGAAAGAGTTTATGACAAGCTCCATATATCTCAGCTGAGGAGGTATGTATCAGATCCTAGTCACGTTCTGGACCATTTCGAGATTACTATGAGGCTGAGCATGACCTATGGAAAGCAGCCCGTGGAGATTTTGGACCATCGAGAGAAAGTCTTGCGAGGTCCGACCATTCTTTTAGTTTGTGTCGCATGGAGGCATCATGCACCAGGCGAATCGACTTGGGAGCACGAGGATGCGATTAGGGAGCATTTTTGTCATCTTTTTATAAGATTAGGTATGTTTTCTTTAATTAGTTACTGCTGATTGCTTTATATTAGTGTGTGCTTAATTTCGAGAACGAAATTTTCTAAGGTGGAGAGGTTGTAAGACCTCTAAATTTTTGAAATATTTTATGTATATTTTATATATTTTATTTGAGTTATATATTGGTTATTATATATTTTTCCATATTTATTCAAGAACATAAAATACACTCCTTTGTAGCTTTAATTTTTGGAGCACAAGAAATATCAAACTCAAGAAAGTTGCTTCATGAGTTTTGACTACACGGATTTATCTTCAATTTGATATATCATATCCCACTCAAATATGTCTTCTTGTATTCTATTTGTTTCGCACAACATCGGGGTCAAATTAGGCAAATAAGTTATCTACTGTGAGATTGTTGTAACTTCCAACTTAAATTCCAGACTCGACATCCATCCAACCTAAACGATCCAATATATCATTTTGAATATTTTTGAGCCTACTACACATATGTCTAGGGTGTCCCACTCAATCGAGGCCCCATGTGCTATTTAAATTCAAACGGCACATAAGACCCCTTATGTGACTTTTTAAGCCAATTTCTCAATCGGGTAATTTTTCTTGAGCCTAAAATTGTCTAATAAGTTGTAGATGCTTGTTAGGGTCATCCCCACATAGATAGGGTCATCCTAGATTTTTATTTCAGGTTTTTGGAGACAATAATTGGGTCAGACCTAATAGGCAAACTCGATCAATACAAGGTTCTATATTTGGAAACTTGTATATCTTTGTGACAATGCCTCTTGTATTTGGTTTCCAAAACCCATCAAAACCCACCCATACTCGCACAAAAATAGCCCATGACCGACCCCCAGCAATACCCTATATAAATAACATCTCAACCTAACTGAAAATATCCCAAACAAAACCCTAACCTAATCTCTACTGTTGCCGCTGCTGTCCCCTTCTTACGCTATTGTTTGGCATACTTGCCGACCAACTCCAGCTAAACCACCTCATGCCAAACGTGTCCAAGACCCCCCCTCCACCTTCCAAGGCTGGCCATCACTGGAAACCACTCCTATAGGTCACAACAACCAGCACAAGACACCCTCATTTTGTTGTGAAAACACGATGTGTATGTCCATATTGAGAATGTGTTTTCTCTAGTTATAGATATCAAAACTTCATAGGAATAAAAATTATGGATTCCCCTATGTGTCTAATACCTTCATATAAAATTTCATGTCAAAATTCTTTCTAGCTTTTCTGGGGCAAACGTACCAAACTGTGTCCAGAATTGACACTATTCAGTGTGTGACATTTCCAATTGTATAACTTTCACTTTTACCAATGATATCATACATAAAAATAATCATATTTCGATTACCTAAAATTATCATTCAATGAGGTTTTCATAATTTTGCTGTTTTAATGCTTGAATCATTCGATCTTTGAAGAACAAAATTTTACGTAAAATGAACTATCAACATTACCATCTTGTGAGTCCCAAATAATTTTGTGTGCATCCAATGCTCTATATTATCGAACCTCGACTCACGATCATGAATATTTGATAATTTAAATAATTTTTTACCATTTATTTCATAATATTAAAGTTAGTTTATTCATGGTTAAACAAGTTCTAATAACGTTGATTTATCAATGTTGGTATTAGTTTGATCCTGAATTGACTTCTAAATGGATTTTTATGCAATATTAATTATACAAAATATATTTTCAGAATTATAGAGAATTATTTCAGAATTAATACTGAATATTTTCTATATATATTTTGTGGGATTTTGTTAGCCCAAGTAGGAGTATTATGACTAGTATGTATTATGACCAGTTATGTCTAGTATATGGTTAGATAATTCTACTATATATATATATATATATATATATATATATATATATATATATATATATATATATATAATATCGGATACTAATAATGTTAGTGTGTTTATTAATTTTAGTTATATATATTTGTAGGAGTTCGTGAGACCGTGACTGTGGAGGTGACGTTGGATCGATACTTTTATCCCTTTGCCGCAAATCCAGACAATATACCTTGCTACCTCTCTTGTACTATTTAAATACATGGTTTGTTGTTGTGCATAGAAATATATGTGTTAGTAGTGTGCATACAAGTTTGACTTAGGTGCTATCGATGATGCCATCGATATGATAGTATGTGTGTGTGTGACTTAGAGGTTTAGAGGACTCTCCCGATTAGCAATGAAGTTATTTTCGATGACTTTTATGACTGGACACATCTCATGACACGGCACTTTGAGTGAGTTTACATTGTATTGGCATGTGCCTATGTATTTGGCTAGCTACCAATACGGACAGGTCGTGTGACGGTTCATATATTGATTAGAGTAAGTCTAGATAGGGACTTGCATATGGAATGCCAGAGTCATGGATGTGATTCGAGCAAGACACGGGAGGGGAAGACTATTAGTAGTCATATGGGACAGACACTTGCATATCATCCTTAGTGTGCTATGTTACAGGCTATACTAGTGGATATATCCGAAAGTGGCCACGGACTAGTATCCGGTACGGTCGGGGAACTATGGTAGTACATGTTCCAACATTAGTTGACGCTAATGCTACTCCCTTACCTACCCATACGGCCCAAAGTTGTCTTCAACATGCACTCACATAGATGGATTAGATTACCCAGTTTATTTTTTTATTTATTTTAATTCGTATTGTAGTTTGCTATTTTGTATCTTCTATGTCTCCTGAGGACCTGGTTATTTACCAAATCTGGACGAGTATCTTTATCCTACAGTCTACGGACCAGGCATCGAGCCCAAATATCTTGCAGAGGACATGGAGGTTGTGCCAAAGGAGTTTTCCTGATCCAGGGGTTGACAGTGATTAGAGTCATGGACATTTTATCTAGCTGGCTATGTCTTGACTATTTTCTTATTTAAGTATTTTACTATTCCAGCATTGTACTTTGTTTTCATGGATATATTTCCACCAGACTTGGTTATCTTAGACAGATTTTGTATTTGATTATTTTAGACTTATATTTTATTTCAATCAGACATTTATTATATTCTTCTGTGTTGATATTGTCGTTCTGTGGATGAGATTCTAGTATTGTTATTGTGGAGATATTAGTTTACCTGTGACTGTTGTATTGTAGATATATGATTCATCATACTACGATTAGGATAAGTCTATTAAATTGGAAATACTTATTCTAGACATACAACATGCATGCTCATGTCTTGGGTTCTGATATATTTTTGGAACTGGGGCTTGATAGCAGGCCCCGATGGATCGGCATAACCTTACTACACTGAGTAGTAAGTGGTACGAGTCCGGTTGTTTGGTCACGAACCGAGAGAAGATTGACGACTTGTAACGCCGCCTTAGGTATCGATGTGACACCGTCTTGAACTTCAATTACAGTGAGATCTCTAAACTGGAGAAAAATAAGTTTTATAGAAACATGTTTCTCATATGTATGCAATTTGATGGCCTTGGAATCTAGTAATTGTTGAATGTGGTTCTTCAATATATAACAATCCTTTGTATTGTGATGCACATACTGGTGATAGAAATAGTACTTCGAATCATTGGTTCGTCCTACTTCCTCTAGCCTTCGAGGGAGAGGCAATTATAATTTATTACCCTTCATGAGTACATGGAAGAAGTCCAGTATAAGGGCTTTATTGAATGTATACAGTGGCTTAGGCCTCAAAACAGTTGGAGCTTTTTGTTCGGGCTGGAAAGCAGCTGTGGAAACATCCACCGTAAATGACTCCTTCCCTTTGTTGATTTTTCCAGAAGTATTATTATTCTGAGGACGCTTCCCTTTATCTTCCGGTGACTTTAACCCAATCAAATGCAAAACCTAGACGAATTCTTCAGTCTTCTCAGCAGCAGCGATGAAAGCTGGCCAATCATTGTAGTTTCCAGGGCCAATGAAAAATCTGACTATGGGTAAGAAATTGCCCCTGCATGTATCAATCAACACCGATTGAATAGGAGATTGATCGGCAGAAGATTGAGTTGATGGATGGATTGATGCAGAGCTGTTTGTAGGTTCATTATTGTTTGCATTTGCTGCATCATCATCACAACATTTTGTAGCATGTTCTCGAGATTATCAATTCTCTGTCGATCACTACTAATTCCTTTTTTATTACCCGTCGCATACACAGATGTTTTACATGGACTGCTAGATGGAGAAGTATGCATGGAAGCATTACTAGAATTAGTGCTGCTCGACCCTGACTGTGAGACTACATCATCTCTTTCTGAAATTTGAAGTACTCTGTCAACAGACTGAGATATAAAATGATCAAAGATTGGGCGAGTGGTACCCCCTAGTATTATGTTGCTCCGAAACTTGTGGTATGCCAGAAGAATGTCTAGATCGAGAACGAGTTCTTTGATAAACATCCTCTAGTGAAGTGGCTCTCTTACGCCCCCTAGATGAAGAGGATGGAGAGATTTGATCTTCCTTTCGGCTTGATGTTGCATAAATCGAGCCCATCGGCAACTCATCTTGATTATTCGAAAGTTGTCGTCCAAGACACGACAAATCTAGGGGGTTGGGTTGCAATCTTTGGAAGACAGATCGCCTAGCTGGTTGATCAACTGTCTTTGAGCAGCAATAATTTATAACAATCTTTGTACATGAATCTTTGATGAGACACAACTGTGTTTGATGATACCTCCATTGATTTATGTTTGTGCAGAAGCATATCACGTAAATCAATTGAAGGGTGTATGACCTCCTTTCCCTTCTTATGCGACTGAACAGAGTTCGTGCATGGAAAAGTTGGTTTATGAACTTGTTGACCTAATAAATGTACTTGGGAGAATTCAGTACTTAGGTCTTGAGAAGTTTTGCCATATGAATTCATTTTAGGTACATTGGGAGGCAATGTACATGAGTTCACAGCATATGGAAGAGAGGCGCATGGAAGACTGGGGTGCATAGAAGTCAACTTGTATAACTTCCCATCACATGCGCACATAACTTGGAGAGGTTCATGAGTTGGAGTCTTTTCGTGATACATGGAATCTACTAAGAAAGAACGTTTATGGAAAATAGACTCCTTATCTCGAGTCATGTGTCTAAAGTTTTGTATTAAGGCAAAACCCTTGTCCTGGCTGGCCAAGTGTGAGGTAGAAGTTTCGACATTTAAATTTTTAGCATTACTGTGTTTTCCTCTATCAAAATTCAAATATTGTACATTTTTTGCCGAAGTTAGAGTAAGTAGCTCTGTCATGGAGAACAGCCTTATTTTTAGACGCATGATCGACATGCACCTTGTTGGTATTCTTCTTCCTGTGAGAAGCACAAGATTTGGTTGAGGGCTTATTAGTAGAGCCCCTCATAGACGCATGATGAGTGTTATGCGTCTCAGCAGCAGAAACTTCTTTCGATACAGCTATGGCTGATACTGAGCCATGCGCCTCCAAGCTGTTGTTTTGGCCACCATTGGCCAGAGCCTTCCCCTTGCCATCAACGACATTAGGAAGAGCAGAGAGAGACTTTAGGACCAAAGCTTTGCAAATATGCTTAGCTTTCTGTCCCTTGGCGGTCGGAGCAGAGTCTTTGTCCAACAGCATTACTTCATATGCTTGTTGGTCAAATTACACGACCATTCTCAACAGAACCAAGCTTTGTCACATCAGATTGTGCCACCATTTTTTTGTCGGTGAAGGAAGTTATCCCTAGCAGAGCCGTCATTTTTGTTTCAACACAAAACGAGTCCAAAAATGTAGAACCTTTTGTATTATTGTAAAAAAAGAGTACAACAAGAATCTTTAAAAAAAATTTGAGTACAATAGAATCTGGAGATTGGGACAATGGAGACTAAGTCTACTTCGACTTCTTTACCGTTGATGATCTAAAGTAAAAATTGATGAAGCTTGGTAGTTAATGAATTCTTGTCAGCAAGGGGGAACTTTATTACTAAAAGCTCTCTCTCTCTCTCTCTAAAAGTTCTTAGCAAATGTGTAGCATACGTAGCCTCTCTCTGTGCATGTGCTTGTGAGGAAAAAATTATACTCTATTTATAGTTTTTCTTCACCGGAACAGTTATGTGTGTTTGTGCAGAAAATATACTGTCTTCTACCTCAGAGATGCATGAAACTGGGTAGGCGTATGAGCCTTGAGGGTTAGTGGGGAGTGAATGTGTTCATGAATCACATATAGCTCACCACATATTTTGAGACGTGCTGCATGAAACACTGCCACGTCAGCACATGATCTGTTTACAGTGGATTAGCTATGCGTCAAATAACTTTAGACGCATGGCATCTAGTTACTTACTGCAAATAATATATCTTCATTGAATAACTATGTGCCAAAAAAATATTTTAAACGCATAGATTTTAACTGCATACTGCAGATACTATTCTGGAAGAAGTCGCATAAAACTGCTCCTTTACAGTTGTTTAAAGTGTAACGATGATGGTGACGTAATCACTAACATCTTCCTCGTAGTCTGAACACTGCACACTGTCCGAGGTTCATTTTTTCATATAAGAGACAATAACATATCATGCGTCAAACGAACCATGCGTCTCTCTGACTCATCTTCGACTTTGCATCCTCAAAAGCTCATAGTATTTCAGGGACTACTGGAACATGAAATCTATGACCCTTTTTTTTAGTATTTTTCATGCTTTTATATATATATATATATATATATATATATATATATATATATATATATATATATGTGTGTGTGTGTGTGTGTGTGTGTGTGTGTGTGTGTGTGTGTGTGTGTGTGTGTGTGTGCTTGATCTCTCTCCTCCAGAGCGAACCCTAGGCGCCGATCTTTATATATATATATATATATATATATATATATATATATATATATGGCCTCTGGCCGAGCCAAAGTCCCACCCCTCTAGGCTGCTTGATCCAGCCGGACGGCAGTCTACTCAGTGCTTGACTCTATACCCTAGGGTTCCTATGGCGAGCAAGTCTTTTGCGGAGGCTGTGGCAGGATTCGTGAAGGATCCAATCATCCCTCCACGAACCCCCTCGACCTTCAAAGGATGTCCTGCAATCTCTTTCTCGGAGGAGGAGGAAGTATTGGCAGCTCCCTTGTGTTTTGCTCTCATTGGAAAATTTTCACATGCTCGTCCCTCGATAGATGGGATTTGCAAAGCTTTTTCTGGCTTCGAGTTCAATGGTCCGATAGAGGCGGGATTAATCGATCAAAAACATATTCTGATTTGTCCTTCGGATGAAACAGACTTCCTCCGACTCAGATCTAAGGAGATCTGGTACATTGTTAGAGCTCCTATGCAGCTTCAAATGGGACCCGACTTCGCTCCTAGGGTGGAGTCATCATTAATTCCAGTATGGGCTAATTTCCCTGAACTTCCTCATCATCTGTTTGCCAAAGACTCATTGTTTGCAATTACTTCAGCAATTGGTACTCCCTTTAAGATTGATAAAGCCACAGCAGAACTGTCTCGCCCTAGCATGGCACGACGAAATCGATGCTGGCAAACCTCTGCCGACCCGCATTAGAATTAATCTACCACGTGGTAGAAGCTTTTGGCAACATATGGAGTTTGAAACTACCCCACTTTTCTGTGATCATTGCAGACATCAAGGTCATAAAGCAGACTCGTGCAAAGTGAAGAACAAGGGGAAACAGATAGCAAAAAATGACGTGGACAAGGAGAAGCGACGGTAGGAAGAAGATGCAGTTATTACTAATAGGGCATTAAATATTCCTATTATGGAAGTAGGGCAATCGAGTGGGTCCACTAACTCGCCCAAAAACGCAAGCTGACAAGACAAATGCACTGGAAGAAGTGCCACAGGCTGACTCATCTCAAAAGATGCTCGACGTCCAAGAACCACAGGAGCCCCATATTGATAACCTGCAGCTAATTGATCCATAGCCACCAAACAATCACGTCGAGCATCAGTAGCAAACCAAGACGAACAATGACGAACCGATGGGTATTTCAGTGCGTTCCGCACTAGAAGTAGAAGAAATGACGTCAATACTCAGGAGAAAGTAGAGGAGACACTAGAGGAAGGGGAACTGGAAGTCACCTATATCACTACAAATCATACAAGCTGGGCAGACACTGTATATGACGAACTCCGTCCATCGGAAGGAGATGCAGGACACCAAGAAGTGGGAGATCTGATCAATCAACAAGAAGAAACAACACAACCGCAATCGAAAAAATAACAGAAAAAGAAATGTTACACTCCCTAAATAAGCAGTAGCAGAGCCATGGAGTGTAACTCCTTCTCCAATATCAGAGTACTAGTTATTATATAATTCAGTAATTACTTACAGCAGAGTGGAGGGGACCATTGGCCATGTCACCTGACAGAGTGGAGGGGACCATTTGCCACGTCACCTGACCGTTGGCTGACTGGGATGATTCCCTGACATTTCTGTTAGCAGCCAGCTAATGGAATGAGGCTCACGAATGAGCCTGGGCTATAAATAAGTGATGAGAAGAGTAGAATGCAAGCTGTATTGATTTCTCTGTAGTCTTTCTCTTCTCCTACACTGTTCTATTCACATTCTTCCCCAAAATTATCAATATAGATCTGTTCTTCCCCATTCTCCTCTGAATCTGACCTAATTTCTCTCAATTTATCTTCTGCATATTGAATCTCATGGCAAATACTTACCAATCTCCACCAGGATCAGGCATTTTGGGTCGAGTACCCAACAAGAAATGACCTCCGGAGCCATCAAGTAGGGTCATGCGATCGGCAACAAACCGACCAACAACTGGTATTCACATGACTTTTTAAAGAATCAAAACCATGTGTCGCACAAATAAAGTTCCTTTTTTGCCTATCATAGAGCCGAAAGTTTCATCAGATCAGTTGCTAGCTTTCCAACTCAAACTAGGGTTCCAATCCTCGTTCTCTAATGCTCGAGGGAATATTTAGATCCTGGCCAAATCTGAATGCTCAATTTCGATTATTGATACATTTGATCAAGTTTTAACAGTCTATATTCAAAGCTGTATGCTTCTCAAGGAGGCCATTCTATCCATTGTATATGGTGATAACACTAAAGAAGGGCGACGGGAGTTGTGGAGCAGGCTTCTCCAACTTCAAAAAATGCACAATCGGCCATGGTGGTAGGTGGAGACTTCAATGCGGTTACTAGGGCAGAAGAAAAAAATAGGGGGCCTTCCTCCTAACTTAGCCGCTATGCAAGAATTCCTCAACTTTCAACTTACGACAGGTCTGGCTGAATTACCCTATATTGGTAACTGTTATACTTGGTTTAAACCTTCGTAGGGAGAGAGATTGGATCGCATTCTCGTCGATAAGGACTGGATGGAGATGGCGCCTATGTCTAGCGTAGAGCACCTCAATAGGATGGAGTCAGACCATGCTCCCCTACTGACTACATTTAAAGCTAAGCAATCTGGTGGTAGAAAACAATTCAGGTTCTTGTCGTTCTGGATCAAGCATGCAGACTTTCGAGATGTGGTTCATTAAGCATGGACGTCAGTTTACCATCATAATGGTCAGAATAGATTGAGTTTCCTACAGGATGCTTTTAGGAAAGCTCTCTCGACATGGAGCCATAAAACTTTTGGGAATATTTTCTAAGAAGTCAAGAAGGCGAAGGATGAAGTTCTTGTAGCGAAACTGCAGTTTGATCAAGATCCTACTGACATGCATCGACAGATCGACAGCAGCTTTCCCAGGCTCTGGCTAATCTTAAAATCAGAGTTCGAAGGGAAGACGAATATTGGAAATAAAAAGCGCAATTGAAGTGGGACTTAGAAGGAGATTGAAATACTGCTTATTTTCATGAATGTGTGAACAACAAGAAAAAAAAGCTTCGTATACATTCTATTAAGGGGGCTAATGGAGAGCACTTGACAGATGTTCGTGCAATACAAAAGGCAGCAAATGAATACTTTGCTGAGCAATACCAAGGAGGAGATATATTAGATGATATCGAGCTCCTATCATGTATCCCAAGACTACTGACGGAGGACGACAACGGCAAGCTCACTGCAGATCCTTCCAGAGAAGAAGTACCAGCAACGATCAAAAGCTTGGACCCCAACAGTACAGCAGGACCAGACGGATTCACAAGCATGTTCTTCTCGATCGACGTGTTGGGATATTGTTGCAGATGATCTGATGGAGGCTATCAGCCTACTCATGAATGGCTTCTCATTGCCAAAAGCATTCACAAGTACATATCTAGTACTCATACCCAAAAATAAGGATCCAAATAAACTAACGGAATATCATCTGATTAGTTTCTGCACAACAGTTAACAAGATTATATCGAAGCTTCTAGCTCACAGATTGTCCATCGTTCTTCCCCGTCTAATCTTGCTTGAATAAAATAGCTTTGTTCCAGGTAGGGAAATAGTGGACAATATAATTTTGGCTCAGGAATTCATGTCTAAAATGAATAAGAAGCAGTGGGGTGGTAATATTGCAATCAACCTGGATATGATGAAAGCTTACGATAGAAGGGATTGGCGATTCCTTATGCAAGTTATGCGTAGGTTTGGCTTTGAAGGAAAATGGATTGACATGGTGATACATATACTAAACAACATTTGGTTATCTACAATTATAAATGGAGAAGCAACAGGATTCTTCCAAGCATTTAGAGGGGTACGACAGGGAGATCCTATCTCGCCTGTGTTGTTCATAATCGCAGCTGAAGTCCTTTCACGAAGCTTGAAACAACTGCCAACAAAGCCTGCCTTTAAAACGTATTACTAAGAGGATGCCCCCCCATCACGCATTTGGCATATGCAGATGATGTTTTGTTGTTGTCAGCAGGAGATGTACGAACTGTGAATTGTGGCATGAAGTCTTGAGGCGATATGAGCTGGCATCAGGGCAGAATATAAACGCAGACAAATCGTCCATATATGTCACACCTTCATTCCCAGAAGAGCGTGCGATAGAGTTACAAGCCATCACTAGCTTTGCAATACATTACCCCCTTTCAATTACTTGGAATGTCCATTAGTGGCAGGAAGAACTAATGGAGCCATGTTTGAGTTCCTGCTTAGCAAAATTTGCGAAAGATTGGATGGTTGGCATAACAGGATCGTATCCTATGGAGGTAAACTTGCTCTCCCTAAATCTGTGTTATCATCTATCCCAATCTACAGTCTAGCTGCTTGTAATCCTCCGAAGGTCATATTGAGACAACTTGAAGACATTTTTACTGGATTTTTTGGGGGATCAAAAGATGGTATCCGGAAAAGAATGTGGTTAAGTTGGAAGAGTATGGCTCATCCAACAGAAGAAGGAGGCTTAGGGGTCCGTAAATTGGAAGAAGTAATGAATGCATTTACAACCAAGTTGTGGTGGAAGCTGCGCACACAGTCAGGTCTGTGGATCCAATATTTCAAAGCTAAATATTTTGCTCGTCGTCACCCAACAATAGTTGAGCTTACATCCAATGCATCTCATGTATGGAAGCGTATCATCCACGGACGAGAACTAGAAGAGCAATACATTACTGAGGAAGGGGAAGGAGATGACAGAAGATGGCTATGGCAACCAGGAGTAGGTGGCAAATTCTCTGTTGGGTCGGCTTAGGCGTGCACAAGAATTCCAAGTCCAATTCAGCACCAGTTCAAAGACATCTGGATCTCATGCATCCCAGTAAAATGGTCAGTACTAATTTGGCGGATCCTGCAAGACAAACTGCCAACATATGATCACATTTAGAAGCTTGGTTACAGCATGGCCTCTTGTTGTCATTGTTGTAACCGAACCTGAGGCAGAAACTGTGTCGCACATTTTCACAAAAGGACAGCTGGCTACAGCAATATGGGATTCAGTGCAGCATCCTTTCTAGAATATAAGAGGGCCAAATACTCTTTTCCGATGGTTGTAGTAATGGTGGTCCTAGCGACAAAAACATTTGAAGAAAATCGTCGTCGGAGCAGCTTGCTGGGTTATATGGAAAAATCAAAATAAATAGCGTTATGAAAACTACTCCTTCACAGCTGAGCAGATGATATTCAAAGTACAAAGACAAATCAAGAAAGCTTTACTTAAGTGTAGGCACTCCTCAGTAGTTCCGAGAGCTTTTGTAACTTGAACTGGAGCTAACTTGAACTGTAGCGTTATGAAAACTACTCCACCCAGCCGACCTTACCCGGGAGCCGTGGCCACCGCCACCCAGCCGCTCCCATCGGGGTCCGATCCCAGGACCTTACCCCACTGTGAAAAGTGTCTTACCGGTTATATATATATATATATATATATATATATATATATATATATATATATATATATATATATAAATATATATATATATATATATAAAGAAAATTTTATTGAATAGAAACATACAGAGTTACATCAGACTGTGTCCACGAGGACACCCCAAAAGCCAACAAACGGGCTACAAAACCTACTACACCAAGAAAACTCCACGATTCTGTACCCTAGAATAGAAACATGCTATCCTCGATTCCCCAGTTCGATGCCTTCGATTTAGAATCAGACCTCAGAATCATGGTCCGATGAGATAGTTGCCGACTGGAGTTCTTCACTCTCCTGTAGCTCTCCCAGCTTAGACGGACCGCCCGGCACACTGGAGAGAGAAAGATCTCTCCTTCCACCAAAGGAGGATCTGGTTCAGCCTCGGGAGGCTCGTATGTCGGGGAAAGGGGAAGGTGGGAGCCTTTCCTCCTGCAACCCGAGCCATTCCCCTCCATGAGAGCACTACACCCCAGCGACTTCCCTGTATTCGTAATAATGCCTACGGCACCACCCAAAAAAGTACCACCCGAATGAGGGATACCCAGCTTCCCACGATCAGGCGACACAAAGACCTCTCCTGCTACCACAGAAACCACTGGTACGTCCGGGGGAGAGTCATAGGGAGAGGCCCGGGATGCCATGTCGCCGGACCGCGAGATAGACGGCGACGAAATCAACATAGAAGAGGATGAAGGATTCCCAAACGATAGAGGCACAACAATAGGAGGCGAGGACACGTGAGGCGAACCAACGATAATGCCTCCAACAGTGCCTACGGAATCGAGATCAAGCCGGGGCTCCCCCGCACCCGACGAGGACAGGGGAGATCCGCCAGCGAAAGGGAACATGCGGCTGGATCAGATGCCCGCTATGCCGTAGGACATGCGGATGACTCGTATCCGAAACACTGACAGCCGATATAGACGAGTGTTCGATCTTCATATACAATGTTTTGGCAGATGTTCCTGCCGTCCGGCAGCTGGATGAGTATCTACGACGAGGCCGGATTACTGAGGTCGACATCCACGAGAACGCGGGCACAACTCGGCCGCGACACGATCGATGGAGCTCGATCAACCAGAATAGGGGAACCAATACATTACACCAAAATAAAGAGGGCTTCCCTTGCAAAAAAGATAAGCAGAAGGCCCGGAAGGGATATCCAGACCGAAGCCACCGACGAAGCCTTCTTAGGATCGAATTCTGCAGTCCATTTGGACACCCGTATAAGAGCTTACACGATTGTCCAGATCTCCTTATAGCGCAATCTCAAATAATCGACCTCTAGGGGGCCGGATCTGCAAGTGAAGGTCATCAATGATGTCGATAGAAATTGGGTCGGGGAAGCTCATCTTCCTAATAATCCTACGCACCATATCAACCGATGGCCTCTTGAGAGCGAACTTACCAATGAGAGCCAGCCGATATGGAGTGGACAGAAAGGCCACATCCTCAGCCAAAAAAGCGACGATCGGGGCACCATCAGATAAGGAGAAGGGCCACGGAGGAAGAGGAGCCGACCGGGGAGGGGGCGAGCCGGACACCACCTCGAGGAAGGAGCGAGGCAGCCCAGGCTGAAGAGGATCGGAACCTTGCATGGACGGGGGAGGGGAAACAGCAGTTGGGATTTATATATATATATATATATATATATATATATATATATATATATATATATATATATATATATATATATATATATACCGTTGGCACCGGGGTGTGAGGTCGTGAGAACGATCCCCCATGGAAGCGGCTGGGTGGCAGTGGCCACGGCTTCCGGTCCAAGTGCTGGCTGTGCGGCTTTATCCCGAGGGCTTTATTCCACGGGCATTTGGTTTTTAAAACAGAATATATATATATATATATATATATATATATATATATATATATATATATATATATATATATATATATATATATATATTGGAACCAGGTAAATTATTTCCACATATATATATACCCGAGTGGTCAGGAGTTCGAATCCCAGTGGGAGCGATTCCAGAAATAATTTACCTGGTTCCAATATATATATATATATATATATATATATATATATATATATATATATATATATATATATACACACACACATGCACACACACACATACACACATGCAGATTCCCTTTAGCGTTCGATGAACGTTATGGCCGTTATACTTATGCCTACACCTACCCATACGTAACAAGGTTGTCCTCAAATTGCATTCATTTAGATGGATAGTTTACCCTCATGTACTTTACTTAGTATTTACTTTTGGCATATATCAGATTCCCTCTGGCGTTCAATGAACGTTACGGCCGTTATAATTATGCCTACACCTACCCATACATACCAAGGTCGTCCTTAAATTGCATTCACTTAGATGGATAGTTTACCCTCATTTTCTTTACTTAGTATTTACTTTCGGTATATATTTTGAATCTTGTTACGTCCCTCTGAGGACATGGTTCCCTTCAATATATGGACGAGCAATTCTACTCGACAGTGTACGGACCCGGACTGGAGACGAGGTTCCTTACTATAGAGGATCTTGAGGTGATACCTTTGGAGTTTTCCTGATCATTGGCAGGCCTTCCACCTAGGACTGGTGTATCTTTATCTAGTTGGCTGATATTCTAGTCTAGTTATCTTACTGCCTTTTGTCACATCCAGTTCCAAAATATATAGGAACCCAAGACATAAGCATGCCATCTGTACGACTAGAATAAGTATTACCAATTTAATGGACGTATCCTAATCATAGTATGCTGAAGTACTACATCTACAATACAATAGTCACAGTTAGTCTAATATCTTACAATAATATAACAACCATAATCTCATCCATATGATAACAACATCAGCACAGAGAAAATAATAAAATATCTGAATAAAATAGAAATAAGTCTGATATCCAATACAAAGGATCTGATTGAAATAGTCAAATTCTAGTAAAAATATACCCATAAAAATAAAAGTACAATGTTGGAAATAATAGAATACTGAAATAAAATACTAGCCAGGACATAGCTAACTAGATAAAATATCCATGAATCTAATCAAACTGCAAACCCCTAGATCAAGGAAACTCCTTTGGCGCAACCTCTATGTCTTCAGCAAGATATCCGGGCTCGATACCTGGTCCATAAACTGTAGAATAAAGATGATCATCCTGATCAAGGAAAGAACCAGGCCCTTAGAGGGACGTAATAAGATATAAAATAACAAGTCGTATAAGAACTAAAATAAATATATGAATAAAAATGGGGTAAACTATTCATCTATGTGAATGCACGTCGAAGATGACTTTGGACCATATTGGTAGGTAATAGAGTAGCATTAGCGTCAACTAATCCTAGTATATATACTAGCATACTTCTCCGACCGTACCGGATACTTGTCCATGGCCACTGTCGGATATATCGACTAGTATATCCTGTAACGCTGATAGGCAATATATGTCCCATACGCCCACTAATAGTCTTCCCCTCATGTCTTGCACAAATCACATCCATAACTCGGGCAATCAATATCTCTATGCAAGTCACTAACTAGACTCCTCTAAATAATATATGAACCGTTACATGAACCACTCATACTGATGATCAATCAAGTACGTAAGTCCATGCCAACACCATGTAATCTCATTCAATGTGCCGTATATGATACGGGACATGGCATAAAAGTTATTTAGAAATAACTTCACATAATCAGGGTACATTTCCTATACATGTAAGTCAAACACATGCACATGAACATCGATAACCACATCAATGGAACCCAAGTCACACTCTACTAACACATCTACTTTTAGCACAACAATAATCCAAGTATTTTAATAGTACAAGAAAGTGGCAAGGTATCTTGCCTGGAATATCGGTAAGAGAATAGTATAACAGTCCGGCTCCAACTGCTGCAACCAAATGATCACGATCTCCTAGAAATAATAAAAACTAAATTTAATATTATCACATTATCTACTTACCATAGATAGACACATACCACATTGGTACACCCAACTAGTAACTACTATAAATAACACCTTATCATATATACTATCAATACAACTATATATGGTAACATGTTATATAATATTATATAACATAAATATACACTTTAATTTCTGGAAAATATTAATAATAAATTATGAATATATTTTATATATAGATATTTTAGGAAAAGTAAGTTTAAAACGAACTAGTACATCAATCAACACAATTATGCCATACGGGGTTCCAATTGGAAAGCGAATCAAAGATTTGAAATTAAATAGATAGGTTACGGTGGGTGTTTCAGTATCCAAAAAACTTGTACATTAAAATCCTACAAAGATTTGAAATTAAATAGATGGGTTTCGGTGGGTGTTTCGGTGTCCAAAAAACTTGTATGATAAGAATGATGCCATAAACGTATGGAACTCTTGCAAATATGAACAAATAATGATACTAGATGATAAATAGAGATGTTAGAGACATTACAAAGATTTGTTCAAAATCAAACGGGTTCAGAAGTCATCGTAAAGATCCTCGCACCAAATTGGTTAAATCTGGACCAATTGTCGAACAACGGACGCCACAGCCAAACCGAGTGGAATCATATGAGTTAGCAATTGGACATCAAAGTAGACATATAAGGGTACCAATTGGTTTTGTTTTCAGGAGAAATAGATAAGAAAAAGTATTTAAAACCTATTTTAGAAGTCACCAACCTGCTGCTAAATTTAGATTGAAAATAATAAAGTTTTGACGATTTGGATGGGTTGTACACCTCTCCAAAATCCATGAGATGATCCTTAGAGTTGATAGGATGGAATAGGACGTCACTGGGGTCACGGGAGTGGTGGTGGTGGAGTGCACAAAAATTGAAAAAGAAGGAGGTTGAAGGGGGTCAGCCAAACTCCTTGTAGCAGTCGGCCAAACCTAGTACTGGGGTCAGGTTTTGGTAGATTGGAAAGAGGTGGGTGGCCAAGGAAAGCTCCTATATATAATATTTTGCCTCCTTTGGATTAGGATTTGTATGGAGGAGGTTTGAATTGATTTTGTGGAGATTTGGTAAATCAATCAACTAATTTGACAATGTAGGTTAGTGGGTTTCCATATTTGAAAAGAGAGGGTTTTGAATTAATATTCAATGAATCTATGAATACATGGCTGCTATTTAATTGATAAAAATCAATCAAACACATATATAAATGGTTTGGGAAACCTAGGGTAGGCCTCACTAAGTGGTTTGAGCTAGGGTTGTGTCCAAATAATTTACCGAGTTAAATTCAACTCTGAAAATGCAATAAATGGTCTTGTGTGCCATTTGAAATAAATAGAAAATGTGAACTCAATTGAGTGGGACATCATTGGCATATGTGTAGTAGGCTAAAAATAGGTCAAAATCACATATTAGGTCCATTGGATTGGATCAATGTCGAGTCCCTAAATTAAATGGGAAAGTATGACAAATTTTACGGTAGATAGATAATTGGCCTAAATTGACCCGAAAGTTGTGCGATAAAAATAGAATACAAAGAAACATATTTGAGTAGGACATGATATATCAAAATAAATATAAATTTGTTAAGATCAATATCCATGAAGGATACTTCTAGAGATTGGTATTTCTTGTGCTCCAAAAATCAAAGCTACGAAAAAGTATATATATTACGATCATAAATAGTAGTAGAAAAATATCTATTCATAAATATATTAAATAAAATTAAAAAAATAACTCTAAAAATTCAGGGGCTTACAACCTACCCACCTTAAAGAATTTTGTCCTAGAAATTATACTAACTCATGGTTTGAAGGAAACTAGCCATATAAGATTCCTAGAGGATACTAATACTAATTGGTTATAAGTGGTCATACTCTAGATTTAATATATTCATAGGCATATATCCTATCATTAAAGTAATATTACACCACTATATTAAACAAAAAAATAGATAATATATCGCATCGAGATAGTAATACCTCCTATGACTAGGTTTAGACTAAAGGACTTTGTGTCACAACTTTGGTTCTTAGGCTAGCATAGCACAGTAGCTCAACCCTTCAAACAAGAACAAGGGGTGTGTTGGCCCATTGGTCATGGTAAAACCTGATTTTAAAAATTGATCTAACCCTGTCTCGATGTAAGGGCTACTTGGACAACTCCTGAGAACTGCTACTGTTATCGTTCAAGACTTGAAGCCAGTTTGCCACTGAATCTTTATTTCCTTTATCAATGTAAGTTTCATAATTTATTAAGTCAAGAAATACGATGTACACCTAGTCGTACCGGCAAATAGGCTACTCCAAAATATTTTCAAAATATCTGAGTTTTGAAAATAAACCTATTTACAAAAGCTCCTAACTGCTTGACTTTTCAAAAAGACAAAAACCAATTTGCAAAAATCCTAACAGAATAGCAAAATAATTTGCCCTGAGTTTGGCCCGAATTTGCCCCGAGTTCGGTTAATGGACGTTGGATTTTAAACTTGGTCTTCCCGCAGTTACAGATGCAACGGCTATTTGTCGAGATTCTCTCAAAGAATTCTGTCTGAATTCTGCCCGAATTCTCCCTTTGGAAAACCAATAAATAGAGAAGAATTTCCATTATTTCAATACACCTCTCTTTTCTTCTCTCTAAGCCTACTACGGTATTCCAAAGTGTTCTAAGCTTTTTATTTTCAAATTTCAAGCCAGTTACAATCCTCTAGTCGATTTGCCAGTGCGGTACGGTCTAGATATTTCAGACTGACTGTAATCAGAGGCTTGATTGAAGAAAGACACTTCACAATTGAAGTTGGTCGAGTACTTCGGATCAAAACTCGTGTTGTAGAAGTTGCAAAAACTTTGCATAAAAACTTGCGGTATTTTTCCATAGTAGATTTCAACTGTGTAACCTTCGTTAATCGATTTCTTGGATTTTTTCAAAATTTTTGTAATTTTTTATTCTCTGAATTTTTTGAATCTTTGAAAATCGTGAATACGGTATATTTTCGATCGTAATCCGCTAACGATATTTTGTTGGGCTATTAATTTTTAAAAATATTATATATATGAGATTTTGACCGTAATAGATTTTCTAATCATTTCCTTGAAAATATATATTATAAATTAATTAATTTATTAGAGAAATTATGTTTATAAATAAAATAGTTAATAGTAATTATTTTTAGTTTAAAGGTTTTTGGCAATTTAATGGTTATTCATTTTTTCTCGCGTCGGTTAGGACCAATGTACGTCCTAACGTTAGCCTACCAAGCCTAGGCGTGGATTGTGGGCTACGACTTTGATGGACAACAGCTAAATTGCAATTAGCTAACAATTATTAATAAACTAGTAATTAGCTAATTAATTAAGTAACAACTGGTAATTAGTTTAGTACTAATTAAATTAAAGGGTTAGCAATTAGTGTTAGAAATTAGCATTTTTACTAATTCTTCCCATTTTCTAGTTCATGTACATTTTCATTAGGGTTTTCCTTTCCTATCCTATAAATATACCATGTTCCCAACGTTACATAGAAACCCTAAACCCAAATCCCAAAATTATTCTAACAGCCGCCAACACCATTCACCCGCTCCTTTCCATTCTGACCATCACAGCCCACTGCCATCTCCGACTACCTCCGACCAAACTCAGCACAACCACCACCTTCGTCTCAACATGGCCACCATAGCCGATCATCTCCACGGCCAACTGGACGCATCCTACCACTACTACATTAACACCACCAGCACTCCCATCCTCGGCCAATGCCAGAGCGCCGCCTTGATGTACCCCATTCCCATAGTCATCGCCATTGACAAATACCATCACCATTAACCTCAAACCATCACGACACCGCCACCATAACCACCACATCCCGACTCGCCGCACCACCCAACACCAGTACCACACGCCACCATTGTTAAACCACCACATCACAGAGGGAGGGAGAGAAGAGTGTGGAATCTCACCTGAGATTTTGGTCGAGACGGCCATGCTCCCATCCCGGTCACCCTCGCCAACCGCCAAAACAAACCACCACCACCACCACTGTCGCAGTGCGCTTCGACCCCACGTCGACTCCAGATCTGGACCCCCTTCTAGATCTCCGCTTGGGCCGGACATCGCGGAGGGTTCACCGAGCCTCCGTTGAATATCCGAGTGGCCGTGCTCGAGCCTCTCCAGCGACTCAACGGCACGCCACCCTAAGTTACTTCCCTACACCGTGCCTCCCGAACCTCCAGCGACCATCTGTCTGTGTCCACCCAGCGGTTCTAAACTGCGTTACCTCCGCCCTGGGCACGACCTTTTCGTGCTCCAGACCAGAGCACCGAGCCCCGCTCCGCCTAGGAATGTTGCGCCCACCTGTCGAGCCTCCGCTTTGTCCCGCCTTCGTGCAGATGACCTCCCCGTCGACGAGCACTAGGTAAGCACTCATCCTCCTCTCCCCATCCTTTCTGATGGGTTAGGTCGTTTGAGCCTTCGAAATGGCGAGTTTATACAAGTAATTGAGTGTCTTAGTAGGGAGAGATAACCCCCCTTTTGTTGACTTCTAGCAAGTAATTTGTAGCCAGCAGCTTTAGCCCATATTTAATGAAGATTTAGAATTTTGGGATAAAATGAAGCAGCAGAGTGAGAACCCCTCCCCTTGATTTTAATATATTTTGGTTAGCTCTTCTGTGAATTGAGGATAGAAAGAATGATGGATGCACAGCTCTGACCCCCTTTTCTCACTTGCATTTAAATTGAATAAATGAAAGTAAGGACAGCAGCCCTGTGTGCAAATGCATATGTATTAGTTCTTTATAAATCATTATAATCTAATAGTTAATTTGATTTAAGGATATTTCATTACAAAATTAATTGATTTCTCATTTAATGTTAATAACAAAAAATTGGAGGGTTTTGGTTAATAATATTTTACTAATAGTGTTATTAATGCTATTGTTAAATGTATGTTTAGAGAGCAGTATATGTATATACATTAAAATACTATACTATTTACTTAGTGTATAAAGATGTATGTATAAATATTGTATATATATATATATATTTTTTTTGTTTGTATAAATATTGTATATATATACGTATATATGAATGGATTTAAGTCTTGTGTTATATATATATATATATATATATATATATATATATATATATATATATTTTATATATATAAATATATATATATAACACAAAAAAAAAATATATATATATATATAACACAAGACTTTAAGTATTAGATTTGTGCTTGGGCCATATATTATTAAGTTTAAATATCTTGAGTTGGGCCCTATATATATTGGACTTCTATATACCAAGTTAGGCTATTTGGACTATTCTGGACTCAAGGGATTGCATATGCCATCGTTTGGGACCATCTTGTGGAGCATAGCATCGTACATATCCTGTGTCGACACGTTCGTGTTGTGCATGTCGACTCTAACCAAATTGATGCGAGTATATTCTCTGATCATGATAGTATCTATATTGCATGCTCTAGACTACTTTACTTAATGCTGACACATTGTTATCACGGACCAGTACTATATGGATTTTGTCATGAGATGTTATCCCCTTATCGTGTGCATCGGGTATTTCATGTTCATGTACTTTACCATGTACATCGTGTACTCCTTGTATTCGTATTATTCATGTACACTCATGTGCTCTCATGTACTCTCATGTTCTCACATGTACTTCATGTATAAATAACAATCTTGTACGTAACGTGCCTTGATCGGATCCTTGTGTATTGATCAGGATGGGAGAGTAGAAGTGGTTATGTGATTAAATTCCTCTAGTGTAATCATGTATATGTCGATTATGCCTTCACATATAATCGAGTTACCGTAGAATAATCATATACAACCTAAACCAATCACATAACCATCTTGTGATCTGAAACAGTTATATTATTACAGTTCATAGATTTTCTATTCTATTTTCATGTACTTAGTTTACTTATCTATATCTCATGTATTCCTGTACTTCCTTTACAGCATGTCATATATCTTATTCTATTGTTAGTCATATATTACCTACCATATTTTTGAACTGCTTTCGGAGTTATGTACTTCGCTCTAATTCTGACTGGATAACCATAATTTTAGGAATTATTATGTCCCACATTATTGGACTATAGGATGACGCTATCTGAGACGGATCTCGATGTTCTATTCATCGTGAGTTGTCTCCCAGGATTTCTAGGCTATTGTATTTTGATTTATGTTTCATTATCGGATTTGTCTTCGATATATTCTGGTCATGCATATTCATTTGTATACTTTAGTTGTTTCAGAGTTATTGATATCTTTCCTATTTTATATCTTTCTTATCTGTTGTGATGTGATTTGAGTACATTTGTAATCATGGATCGTCTAGATATTGTAGGTATTTATTGGGTACTTGACAGCGTTCTATCGTCGAGATAGATGTGTATGGTTACTTGCAGCCATACCGGTTGGCGTGGTAACAATTCTAGATGACATGATTATAGGGTATATGCCTTAGTATGGACTATATCGTTTATTGCAGCTATGCTTACTGGCATGGTGAATATTCTGGCAACATGATTTCAGATAGATGTGTATAGTTATCAGATCATATCTTAACTTGGTTCACTCTTTTATGACCAGATGAGCAAGAGCAATTCATATCATTATTTCTTCGTCTTACCATTATTCTTCGTCTTAATTAACTCTGTCCTAATTACATCGATCAACTATCTCGTATCTACTTATGTCAGCTATACTTAAAAATCTCTGAATTCTCGTCTCTCTTTACTTGGGAAAGGCCAAGGAAGTATCGTAATCATCTAGATCAGAAAAGGATGTAATTATCATCAATGGTGATCTTGGTAGGAGTATAGAGCATTGGACATTAAGATAGAATTAGTGGAAAAAAATATGACCGAGATTAGAAACAAGAAGATATCGGTAGTATCAGTTTGGAAACGATTACACTAGAGAGTCATTTTGGGTATGGATTATTTTGGAAAGAATGTAGGAGGATTTTGAGTAAGAAGAACAGTATAATATACATTAATGGTGAGAACTGTAATATCTTGTAGTTATATTTTTAGAAATAACAAGGATATCCGAGGTCGAATTGTTTTGAGAACTTGGATAATTCTAGGTTACTGATTCTCCAGATATTTTATTTTAAGGCTATGATACTAAATTTAGGAATTTAAATAATAGAATATAGATTATTACCGTATACGATGTTAATACGAGATTGAGCAAAGGATTAGTAGGAGGATGATTAAGAACTAGTAAGACATGGGAATTTGAATTATAGGGAAACATTGAGAGTTTGAGGGGCTTCAAAAAATTTAAAAAAATAAAAAAGGAGGATAATAAGTGAAGGAATAAGATTGAAGAAAACGTGAAGGTTGATAATCTTTATGGAGTAATGGTGGTATCACACTTCGATTTATACGAGGGGTATAACTTGAAGGATGTTCAAGGATATTTTATAAAACTGATTTAGAGATTTTGGATCCAATTTAGGATAAGGTGGAGGAATTCGGATTTCAAGATGACTAAGTTTATAGTGAAATACAAGTCAAAAAAATTTAGTTGAAGGGTGTGTTTCATGGATTAGTGCCAAGGTGGATTGGTGCCTTTGGAATAAAAAAATCAAGCTTAAAGTATTTATAAAATGGGTTCAATCTTCATGACTGAATATTATGATTTTGGTAGTAGTCATATAACGGTTTGACTTTCATGATTGAAGATCATGTTTTGGGCTCGTAACATAATGGTATAATTGGCAAATGAGGATCGAATAAACTTAGTAGTAGTAGAGTGAGATAATTTGACTTCCTTCTGCAATCCTATCATGATGTCCTATCCTAGTTAAAGGAATTTGATTTTTTCTATCCTTGAATCATCCTTTAATTTTCAATATCGCTAAATTCGAATTTCCTTTAATCGCGACCAATCGACTTTGGTTATCTCCTTTACCGTACCAATATTCTTAGTCCTTGATCGTACACAATTGATTTAAATTCAATCGTGACCTGGATCTCTATCAACATGTTGCGGTGTTGAGACTATGATTATATTCTTCACCATGTCTAAATATTGTTTGACCAAGGTTAGACTGACCTTGTCTATGATCGTGTCAAAATTTCGATTATGATCATGTTTGGATTTTAACACTCGTACATAAACTCTTTTCTGACCATGATTTGATTTTCTGATTATATCTGAAATTCTCATGATTAGTCGTACTTAGATGACCTGGCATGATCAGACGACTTTGAATTTTGCGATCGTAAGTCTAAAGATCGTGACTATACCTATTAATCTTATCCCAAAAATATGTCTGAAATTTGATCTTCGATCATGACTATCCGATTCGACTACGGATTTAGTCGTGTCAGAAAATTGGGCGTGATCGTATCGGAATAATTTTTCTGTCGTGCCTAAATTTCTATCCTCTAGTCTCAGATTCCATTCCTGATCATGACTAGGTTTAAAATTTTGTCGCCCCATCGTAAATTGAGCCTAAGCGATTGGAGTCATTTCAAAATCCTTCAGCACGCCTGAACCTTGGTTTCACTCTTGACCAGATTGTTTGATCCTCAGTCACTGATCGTGCCAAATATTTCATTATTCCTAGTGATGCCCAATCTCGTCATTTTCGTATTTAAACGTACATAATAACCTTGAATCAAACTTATCGAGCCTAAGTCACATTGATCATCCAATACTTAGACCTGATCCTAACTTGATCGTAACTGAGCAATTTTGATTTTCCTAGTCGCGACTTCGTACTTAAATAATTTGAATTTATTTCTTAATTGTGCCTAAAACCTTGATCCTCGGTCACGACTATATGATAGTTTAGTCATACCAGAATTTAGACCTTGATTATGTCTGAACAATTTTTATTCCTGCCAGAAATTTAGTTCTGTAGATACTCGTGCTTAGGTTCCATTTTTAAACATGCCCAAGTTTTGGTTTTTGTAGTCATATCTTAAATCGTGCCAAGTGAACTTAGATCACTTCCAAATTTTAATCACGTCTGAACTCAGATTATATTTCATGACTTAATTAATCACACTCATTAAATCTTTCGATCATGCCTATAAGACCTTGTTTTCGAAATCTTGATAATGCCTAAATTTTATCTTCTTTAATAACTATGTTTTGACTTCAATCGTGCCTATGCGACCTTGAAACTGATTTTCATCAAACCTAAACTACCGATCATTCTATACTCGAATTCGATTCCACCTTCGCTTTTCCTAGCCGTGATTGAGATCGTGCCTGAATGACCTGATTTTATTTCTAAATCGTGTCATACCACGATTTTATCGTGCCAAAAATCATTAGTCGTGCCTAAGAGATTTTGAATTTGATTATCGTAATCGCATCAATTCATCGTTCTTTGATCGTGCCTGAGTTATTGACTAAACTTTATATCATGTTTGATCCCTCCGTCAATCTTAATTTCGAGGACGAAATTTCTTTAAGGATGGTAGATTTGTAACCTCCGTTAATCGATTTCTTGGATTTTTTGAAATTCTTGTATTTTTTTATTCTTTGAATTTTTTGAATCTTTAAAAATTGTGAATACGATATATTTTCGATCATAATTCGCTAACGATATTTTGTTGGGCTATTGATTTGTAAAACTATTATATATGAGATTTTGATCGTAATGGATTTTCTAATCATTTCCTTGAAAATATATATATTATAAATAATTAATATATTTGAGAAACTATGTTTATAAATAAAAATAGTTAATTCTAATTATTTTTTATTTAAAGGTTTTTGGCAATTTAATGATTCGTTTTCCTTCGCATCGGGTTAGGACCAATGTCGGTCCTAACGTTAGCCTACCAAGCCTAGGCTTGGATTGTGGGCTACAGCTTTGATGGGCAATAGCTAAATTGCAATTAGCTAACAATTATTAATAAACTAGTAATTAGCTAATTAATTAGGTAATAACTAGTAATTAGTTTAGTACTAATTAAATTAAAGGGTTAATAGTTAGTGTTAGCAGTTAGCATTTTCACTAATTCTTCCTATTTTCTAGTACATGTACATTTTTATTAGAGTTTTCCCTTCCTACCCTATAAATAGACCATCTTCCCAATGTTACATAGAAACCATAAACCTAAATCCCTAAATTATTCTAGTAGCCGCCAACACCATACACCCACTCCTTCCCATTCCGACCATCACAGCCTACTGCCAAACCCAACTGCCTGCGGCTAAACTCAGCACATCCACCAACGCCGTCTCAACATGGCCACCATAGCCGGCCGTCTCTATGGCCAACTGGACGCATCCTACCACATTCATACCACCAGCACTCTCCATCATCGGCCAATGCAGGAGCGCCGCCCTACCGTCCCTCATTCCCACAGCCGGCACCATTCACAAACACCATCACCGTTCACCTCAAACCACCACGGTACTGCCAGCATAACCACCACGTCCCGACTTTCTATACCACCCAACACCAGCGCCACACACCACTATTGTCACGCCCCGCTCCCGTAGGAGTGATCGTCCTCGCTAAGGCGTAATATCGCACGAGCCTAGATTGCGCTCGTGCAAGACAGGTTCCATAACGGCCGAACAGCGGCTGCGACGGGGTCGTCGCACATAAGTCCCAAGCAGAGACATTGAATAATAGCAGCAAAAATTTAGAACAAAATACAAGTCATTCAACAAGATACATTTTATTGATATTGAAACAAGGATTACAATGGGGCGCAAGGACAAGATTACAATCACTCAAGTTTACTCTTCTCACATTACAAGTCACTCAGCTCTCTCTCACCTCTCAATACATGTCTCAAGCCAGCGGATGCTCGGTGCCCATACATTATGTCTTATATAAGTCCTGACTCCATGCGGTCGTACGCCTCGAATCGCCAAGTAACTCCGTGCCTCGACGCGTCCAAGCGAGCTCTGTGCCACGAGCTTCTACCTGTGCCTGGACATAAAAACTGTGTGGGTGTCAGTACTCAATTGTATTGGTGGTGTGAGCTCCTCACCCACCCATACAAACCGACACGTTCATTTACTTTGTGCAACATAACCCTTTTGATTGTCTTTCTACTCTTGTCTTAGGATCAGTTTTAGGACAGACTCTTTGGCTTATTTTGTGTCTCTAGACCATCTCATGCTTGCGACCATAATGTCAACTCATACTTTGGCTCGAGACCCTTCTTGTACCGACAACGTTAACCTATCAAGCCGTGCTTGCCTTTCGGTCCATAATCAGAGACGCAACTATACGGTAAGACTCCATTCCCGTGTGGCCGTGCTACAAGTCTTTATTGAGGCCGTGCCTCGCAACTCAGTAAGACTTAACCATATCGTCGCCTCGCAGCCCTTGCCACCTCGTGGCCATTGCCGCCTCGCGGCCCTTGCTACTTTGATCACCAACTGACCCAATCGAGACTTGTGAACTTAGTGTCACTTAACCAACTTTGCCTTGCTGTGATTCTTGACTTATACTCGAACGACTCAAACCCAACTTATACAACTCTATCCAATAACTTAAGACTTGACGCCATATCTCGTACCGAAGCACGATGTCACGTTGCAGCCAGATTTTAGGCCCAAATATTGTCTTCTGATCATGCACCTATTCAACTCGACTCAATCCAAAGGCACACTTGCGGATTGCCGCCATGCCGACCCATCTATATGAAAGGTCAATATCATCACAAGCTATCCTGGACGTATAGTTTTATTAATCGGGATCCTTTCAATGTAAGTATCTATCTCCGTTGCAAGTCCCCACTTAACCTATACTAAAAACTTATGCATGACTATACCCTGTTTCCTCCTAGGCCGAGTCGGTCCCATGGCCCCGGGTTGCCACTCGAGGAACCATCGTCCTTGTCGACAAGTTGTCCATGACCATGCAAGACTCGACTCGAACTGACGTCTCACACAGTCATTCTTCTTCCAATGTTACCATACTTTCAAGACCAAGTTCAAGGCTTCTAATATTTGAGACCGCCTCGACGACCCATGGTCACGGGCATTCTTTCTTATTTCCCTATCATTTTACTCAACTCAGGAATGCCTATTTAATAACCTTTTTTAAACTCCATTTGAATCAACCGTGGTTCGTGCCTTAAACACTAAGTCCGTAACATCGTGCTTTAAGCTAACTTGTGTTCTGTGCGACACTACCGCCCAACTCATACTCCATATGACTAGCTTTGAGACCGTAGGACTTCATGGCTATACCCAGTCGTAGAACTCGTTGGACCGTACTTGCTACTACTCCGATAGCCTAACATAACTTTACCTAACTTAATCATGCAACAACTTGACGAGCAAGGACTGTGTCAAGCCTTACATCATAAGAACTGATGGAACTGGGGATTCCCAGGACCCTTACTTTGGTGTGCGTATTGATCGATAGAAAGTTAAACAGATCTAATATGTGTTCTAACCCTTCATAGGCGAAAACTAGAGTTCACGAATTATACCTGCGGCGGAAAGAAGACAAGTAATTCCTGACAATCTCGAGCGGACGACCCCAAGATCTTCTACACGTATTCCTTCCTCGAGTTGGACGTCGTGTGGGCGACGATCTCCCAACCTTTTCTTCTCCTTGACAGCCCTCTCTTTCTCTCCTTAGACGAATCACGAATTTAGAGAAAGCTTCATATTTATGATCAGTAATATGGCGGCCAGAGAATAGAGGATATATATAGGCTACGACAGGGACCATAAGGAGAAATTAGGGTTAGGCCTCCTAAAAGATCTGGATATCCCGTGTTCAGCCGAACACACAATCCAGGCCCATTAACAATAGCTCGGTCCACTAATGAGAAATTGTTGCACTACCTTCCTAATCCCAAATTATGTTTGTGGGCTCCTTTTATTATATGCTCGTTTGGCTCCCCATGTTAAGATATCGTATGTCCGTCGATCAAATTAAGTTACTGACAACTATATTGATTCGACATCTTTTATCCTTAAGTAGTACCGCTCAACTTTATTTGTCATGTCGGATATAATCCACCTCCAGGGTTTACATGACAATCCTTATGAGCTCCTTAAGGGGACATCATCAACCCAATGTATCGGGGCATGGATTCCATTTATAATCAACAGCCCATCATACATACAATATTATTACCCAATTCATAGAGGTTGTTGATCCATAATGAATCTTACTCTTTTATGAGTCAAAGTAATGCATACTACATATACATGTCTGTTATTATATCTGGATTAAGAGCACAAGCATCCATAATAACAGAGGTGTTTGTTCTCTTATGTAGTCAGTACAAAGAGAACAACCTCAAGTGGTCATGTTCAATACACACAAAGTGTACTAGTGTAAACCTATAGTCAAGATAGACTAATACCAGATTACACTACAACCTTTCCAATAGATTGTCCAAGTCCATCTAGATTGTGAACTATTTATATACTCCATAGGGAACTGATAACATGATCTTCTGTGTGACACCACATACCATATTATCTACAATATAGAATATCAAACATTTGTATTAACACTTGCAACAAATACAATATGCAAACATTTGCCCATATGATTCTCATTCAAAATTTAAGAAAATAAGGTTACTACAAAAGTGATGCTTTTAGTATATATCCCTAACAGGAACGTGCCGTGCACGCATTCGACTTTGAACAACCAAGTTCTCTGGGTGTCTAGACTTATGCCACAAGCCGTGCAATACAACTTAATCCGTCGGCGAGCAAATGCTATGCCATGCCTTGGGCGATGGGACCGTACATGCTTTATCAAGCGTTATGCGGGAGACGCCTATGACTTAGGCTAACTCTTAGCTTGTGGCGAAGACTAATTTTTTCTTCTCCCAAGACATGGGACGAAGGATCGAGTGTCATTTTTAAAGCCATCGTGCAACGATTCTAAGCCGACCGTGGGACCTTTTTCTATGTTCTAACTCAATCGATCCGACTTGGGATTATTCCCTTAGCTATGTGGATTCATCTTTTTTATTATCAAGCCTACTTGTGCAAGTTGAAAACATGCAATTTATAATGTGAAGGCTAAGATGAGGTGAGTTCACCGAAACTACCCCACCTGAGCGAGGAGCCGCCTCGACCGAGCGGGCCTTCGAGTCACCGTTGCAAGGCTAAGTCCGAATGCCGTCGGCGTTCCGATTCCTCCGATTAACTGAGCAGGACGGGGCACTACAACTATTATCAAACCACCACATATCACATAGAGAGGGAGAGAAGAGTGTGGAATCACACCTGAGACTCCGGTCGAGCCGGCCATCCTCCCATCCCGGTCACCCTCGCCAACTGCCAAAACAAACCACCACCATCGTTGTCGCAGTGTGCTTCGACCCCATGTCGACACCAGATCTGGACCCCCTTCCAGATCTCCGCTTGGGGCACACATCGCAGAGGGTTCGCCGAGCCTCCGTCGAATATCCGAGCGGCCGTGCCCGAGCCTCTTCGACGACTCTATGGCGCGCCGCCCTGAGGTACTTCCCCATACCGTGCCTCTCGAACCTCAAACGGCCATCTACCGATATTCGCTCATCGATTTTGAACCGCGTTGCCTCCACCCTGGGCCGACCTTCCCATGCTCCAGATCGGAGCACCGAGCCTCGCTCTGCCTAGGAACGCCGTGCCCACATGTCGAGCCGCCGCTTCGCCCTGCCTTCGTATAGCAGACCTCCCCGTCGACGAGCCCTAGTTAAGCACTCATCCTCGTCTCCCCTTCCTTTCCATGGGTTAGGTCGTTTGAGCCTTCAAGATGGTGAGTTTATAAAAGTAATTGAGTGTTTGAGCAGGGAGAGAGTGTGACCCCACCCCTCATTTTTATAAATTTTTGACTATTGTAATATTTAATAAATAATATTCAAGTTTGTTCGTAATTGTAATGCTTGATATTATAATTGAATTATTATATTTTGGTAAGTTAACTAATGATTTTAGAGTAACTAATTAGGAATGCTTCCCAAGTTACTAACTATTGTGGTCCCCACACCCTAGCAAATCCCCTAACCAAGTAGCAGCTTCCTAACAGAAATTAGGATACTTTTTGTAAATAGTTTTGGATGAGGGACCTATTTGCATTTTAATCATTTTTCTAATCTCTATAAAAATTTATGCTGGAGGGAGAGAGAGTGAGAAACTCATTCTCTACTCCATCAGAGCCAAGAGCTCTCGAAATCCCCTTTTTCTTCTTCTCCCTCCAAATCCTATTGACCTAACCCTAACCCTAACCCTAAATTCTAGGGTCGGCCATGGCATAGATCTCCTCGGCGGCTAGGACTCGGCCTCTACATCTCAGCGGTAGCCACTACTTTGCGACGCTCGGGCGGCGACGACTTTTCTCCTTCCGTCGACGGCAACATACTCAGGCGGCGACGGCTCTTCTCCTTCCGACGGCTGGGTGATCTCCCCAGAGTCGATCGGCCGGACATTCCTCCGACAACGACGATTTCCCTAGGCGGCGCACGTAACCTTCTCGACAGTGGCGACGATGAGACCTGTTTCTCCGGCGATCTTCTTAGGGCGATGGTGGGTTGGTAACCGACAAGGACGAGCTTCTCTGACATCAGCGGCTGCACAACTTCCTTTCCGATGATCGTCGTCCTTCTTGCGGTGTCGACGACTGGTAAGTTCCACTCAATCCTCTCCTCTTCATTGTTCCAGTCTCGAGTAGATCCATTCGTTCCTGATCAAAATTTGATCGACCAGGTTCAGATCTGAAATTGATCGGATCGATCGAAATCACTCGTCTCGATTAGTTACTCATTTCCGATCTGGTAATTCACTAGTTCAATTTTCCTTTCGTAAGCATTTTGATTGCTTCACATTTTAAATCATTGACTCAATGAACCCCAGATAGAAGTGTGGTCGAGATCAGTCGATTGATCTTGATTTCTCAGCGGAAGCTCGACGGCATCAACTTGTTCCAGAGACTCGCTATCGCGAATTGAATCCTAGATCAGATTCTTGAACGGTGAGTGATGATTTATATACGTTTCTTGATATAATATTGATCGAATGCCTTGTTCATTTCTCTGAGACTTGTTCCCTTCGTTTTGTGCGGGATGTGTTTGGTAGTTTGACACAGAGGAACTCCAGTTCATAATCAGACACTTGGGGACGCATTCTCAATCCTGTTGATTGCACTTCCAGGTATTTACGTCATCTTTACATTGATTATTGAAACTCTATTTCTCTTCTTTGAGTCGGGTGCGTTGGCCAGGGTCGCTTGTTGTGCGGAAGGTGTTAGCCGTGTCCTGTGTGTGTATGTTCATGATGTTCGTGTCAGAATATGGGTGCGTGTCTGGGGTGCTTGTTCGAGTACGACATAGAGAAGGCTGGACCAGTACAGTAATTGGTGTCATGGGTACTTGGATTTAGCTTACGTTTTGCAATAGAGATGTGTCGATTCTTTTTTCTTCGATTGCTACACAGTAGCTATGATCCTTGCAATATAGTTGTATGATTTTTCCATTTTGATTCTTTTGAGTTCAAAGGCTTACTGAACCCCTCAATTTAAATTGAGTAAGCCTAGCTTGTATATTTGGACTGTATGTTGGCGGGGAGGTTTTTTTTATATTGTCGCTAATTTGAAATATTATGGTATTAAGAAAGTCGGACCGAGTTTGTTCTATGGAACTCTTGAGTACTGTATCATTTAGTTTAAGTTGCAGAAGTAATGCTGGAGTCTCTTATATTTATATGATAAACTGCAGCAGGAGAGGTTGGACTCTAGGTTATTACAAATGCTGGCCAGTTGATTGTGAAGGTGATATAGGATTTTAGTTATGCAGCTACTAGGTTATGTGAAGGTTTGGTGCACCAACTTTAGTGTAACTGTGCTATTAAGCCCTGACTTGTTGAGGTATGACCGGGCATTCGGTGGGGTTTAAATCCATGGCTGATGGACTTGGGCTTACAGCCCAAGTTAGAATTATCTAGGCAATTGTATTATATGTATAATAGTGTTGTATAAATAATTACTAGTATGAATATTTAATGGTATAACATGTATGTTCTTGGGATATATATTATTTAGTATTATTTTTACCCAGTTGTTGACAAATGATGTTTTAATGTTCTCTTTAAATATTCAACCAATAAAGTATAATTCTAAATGATATTAAGTATTTTCCAAATTAGTTTATTCTAGATATTATTAAATATGATCTTAGTTAAAGCAATTTTACTAGATAACTAAAGACTGTAAAACTATTTTTTTGCAAATAATATGGAATTAGAGAGCAGATAGCAAGAGATTAATGATTATAAATTAACCAACTTGTACCAAATAAACAGGTTGACATACGGCTTTACTACCCATTTTCGATCACCCTGAGCAAGGCAAGTATACTCCTCTGATTTGTCCATTTCTCATGTCTTCATTCTTGTATCTCTTGATGACACGATATACCACGATATTGTCTCGTTTCATGTTCCATGTTTCATTTTGTCTGGGAGGGAAAATACTATAGATATGTGATCAAACCCTGTTACTACTCATGTGAATAGCTTGGGTCCCGCACCGTGCACGCGGGGCCAAAGCCGTACCATTTTATTATCATTGTATCTACCCAAGCCGATCACAATCTAGAAGTATTTCAAATATTTGCACATGTCAGGATTCAGTTGGTATTTCAGGATTTCATGGTTGTATTTCATGTTCAGGCTGTATTTCAGGTTCAGTTTGTATTTCATGATTCAGGTTGTATTTCATGTTCAGGACTCTTACCATGTTCCCTGTTTTACTTTCAGTATTTCCTGTTCAGTTCATGTCTTGTTCTCATTTCCTGTACTTTACATTTATTCCTGTTTTTTTGATTCATACCATGATGTACATGTTCATTTCTCTGGATATACTAGCTCCGCTCCTGACTGGATAAGTTGCAGGTATACTTGCAGGATTATCATTCTACCTTATGGGCCAGAGCCCGGGATCTTAGCTGAGCATGATGGTTTTGACTTAGCTTGAGGTTTCAGGTTTAAACTGTCAGCTTTACTCTTAGATATTGTCTTTAGAATTTATGTACATTTCATTCTTGATGATTCGTACATTTATATACATAGAGTTGTGGATTATGGTGATCATTCTGGGATACATTTTTAGATGCTGTGATTATATACTTTCATGTTATTTGGTTAGTTTTCCCTAGCTTGGTACAGCTTACTTCGTCGTGTCTAACGACGAAGGCTCGGCGTGTCCGACTCGTGTTCGATTATTCGGGAGCGGGTCGTGACATGTTTTTAGTGGTGGCCCATGCAGGTCTATCCTAATGGTACCTAGGTATTAGCGTACTATTGGGGGACTTGATTAACTAGGGAAACTTGATCACAGCATAGGAAAAATCGGAAAATAAGGGTATATCAGGTATATCAGGTATATTGATATTCTATAAACACTTGTTGTATTTAGGTCTAGGTTATTTTAACAGTTTTCTGTTTTTCAGATAGTTCAAAAGCATGCGACACCGGAACAGTCAATCCACCTACACTTGAGAGTTTCGAGCTCCTACTGCCTTCTATCACTCTACTATCCCCATGGGTAGTACGTAGTTGATAGAGACGTTTGAAGAGACCCTTGACAACCAGAAGGAGCATGCCATCCTTTCCAAGTCAGACTTATGGATACACTCTCCGAGCCATGAAGGACTTCTGATTTCTAGACTTTCGGATCCTTGGGCTTCCCCGACACCGAGCGCATATCTTGCACCGAGGAGAAGATCAAGAACCTGAAGACGCCACTGAAGATCATCTGAGCATCTGAGGATCTGACTCCTCCGAAGGTTGAAATTGCCAACCAGGAGATCCAGCTTGTAGCACATACAACAAGATGGGAAGCTGAAGCCCAGGAGAGACATAAAGACTTATGCCGAAGAACAGCAAGATCTCAGTAGCCAGCACACCTGCAGCCGTATATTCCTGTCAGAGCCCTGCATTCTAGCCCCAGCAGGAGATTCAGACAATGACCAATTGCGCTTTCTACCGTCATCCAGGACATCACTTCGAGGAGTGCCGCAAAAGACGGAGGCTATACTTGTAATATGGATCGCCTGCCCATCAAGTCAAGGATTGCCAGAGACCATTGATCACACTGCCCAAAGGCGAGCACGAAGAGCACCAGGACTACAGCAAGGGGACCGGCCTCTCTAGATTCAGTAACCACATGGAGCACTACCGCAGGGATCAGCCTACGCCAGGACAATTGAAGGAGGTTAGAGAGATTTCCGTTTCGGAGGAATACTAAAGACAGAAGATTTCTTTTTGCATGGTTGGGAAAATCATGTATCTTGATTCGCAATCCATCCAGCCTTTCCTTAAAATTCCTTAAAGCACCTAGATTAATTCTTTGAACTTCTTGTTTGAAACTTTTGGCGATGTCGAAACTTACTTCGAGATATCGTTTCCTATTGCGATAAACTTGTTTCAGATCCCCAAATCGATAATTGTTTGAATTTCATTATTCGATACCGTTGGCATATTCATCATTCCTGACCTTGTTTCCTAGTGATGGCTCCTATTTGCAAATTTTGTTTCTTTATCAAACTTTGTGTTAATTGATATTTAATCGTTTCTTGAGATTTCATTCCGAAATCCTGTTCCTCATTCGAAACTTGTTTAAAGCTTCGTCCTATGCAGACATTGTTGCAAATACCTTTGAGGGTTTTGAAGATTTCGTTTCTTATTCAAGACTTGTTTCCTTATTCATGACTTTGATTTTCTAGTCGAGAGTTGTTGGTCCACTATTTTTGTTTCGATCTTGTCTTCTATCCAAGATTTTGCTTGTTTAATGGATACTTGTTCCTACTCGTTTGTTGATATTCTGTTCGCTAATCAAACTTGTACTATTCAAGAATTATTCCTATTTGAAATATCATTCTGAAATCTTGTTTGAACCTTCGCTTCTATTGATGCTTGATGAGATTCTATTTCCTATTTTTTGACTTTATTCAGAACTTGTTCTCTATTTACGATTTTGTTGCTAATGAGATTCGCTTGTTTTCATATTTACAATCCAATACCTTGTCTCTTATTAGAACCTGTTTTCTAGTCACTATTCTAAACCTTGTTTCCTCGTCAAGATTTTCTAGCCGAGATTTTATTTTCTAATCGCGGCCTTGTTGATATTGCTTCTCTAATTGAGACCTTGTATCCTATGGGAGGTTGTTTCCCTTCGAAATTTTGTCTGATGTTTCGTTGTTAATTGAGATGTTGCTGAAACTTGTTCCCAGTACGGGATTTTATTTTTATTTTATTTTTAAACTTGTCTCTATACCTTGTTTCAGTTCATCCTTCGAGACTCTGTTATCCCTTCGGGATAATGTTCCATATATGGAATCTTGTTACCATTCCAGATATCAGTTGATATTCCGTCATCAATTAAAACTTCGTCCTATCTGAAATTTTAAATCTTCCTGGTTGTCCTTTTGTACTCACCGACCGGATCCCTTGTCGTCTTTTAGTACCTAATAAATCCTTGTATTCTAACAGTCAGGTAACTTCACCATTTTCGTGACTTGGACTATTAAAACTCATTTTGAATTCCTTGAAACTCTTTTAGAATTCCTAGGGATAAAGTCTAAAGGCTATTCGATGACCTACTATGGCATGACAGTTGCGCGTTGCAGCCATTAGCTGGACTATGGAGACTGAGGGTTCACTGCAGCTAGTAGCGCACTGGCGAGGCAGGAACTTTAAGTTGAAGTGATTTCAGACAATCATAGGTTTTCGAGTACTGTCGAGACTTGTCATATTCTTTATACCTTGATCTCTTGGGTTGCTTCGTCAATGATTGTTGGAAAATGGATATGGTTGACAGATTATTCGGTGACATATTATTATTTGAGTCACTGAGCCGAAAGTCCACTGCAGTCAGATATATACTGGCGGGGTAGGGATTATAGGCAAAATGACTTCAAATAGCTATATGTTCCCGGACACCATGGAAACTATATCCCTTTTTATATGATTATTGGTTTTTCGAGAATCACAGATCCTTGTACGTTCATCCTGATTTGATACTGTATCTCCTGAGTATTGCGTACGTCTCCTCAATCAACCCTTGCTAAATTTTCCTTCTAGCATTTTATCGTTAGATCATTGAACTCCTCAAAAATTATATATTACCAGATTGTGATTCCGTACTTCGTTGTGACTTGTCTAAACTTCGATCTTAAGTCATGTCTATCTGACCATGATTTTCTATCTTGTTCTAGTCTACCTGTGTTAAACTATCGATTTTTGTTCATACTTAATAATTGTGTCTTCATGATTTACTCCTTTAAGTCGTAATTAAAATTTATTCCACCTCGTGCCTATTTAATTCTCGATCACTGTTAAATCATGTTATTTAGATTTCTTACAATTTTGTTTTCCTTCATACCTAACTAAAATTTTGACCATTATCGATTTAGTGGCATTTTATCCGTTTGTTTTGGGCATGCTAAATCATTTTAAATTGTCACGATTTTCGTATCCGGTCATAAAATATATTCTCTGATCAATTTTGAACCTTGTGTCATTTCCGTACCGTGCCGTTCTCTCTGAAATTTTGAGGACAAAATTTTTGTAAGGGGGATAGATTTGTAACCCCACCCCTCAGTTTCATAAATTTTTGACTATTATAATATTTAATAAATAATATTCAAGTTTGTTCGTAATTGTAATGCTTGATATTATAATTGAATTATTATATTTTGGTAAGTTAACTAATGATTTTAGAGTAACTAATTAGGAATGCTTCCCAAGTTACTAACTATTGTGGTCCCCACACCCTAGCAAATCCCCTAACCAAGTAGCAGCTTCCTAACAGAAATTAGGATACTTTTTGTAAATAGTTTTGGATGAGGGACCTATTTGCATTTTAATCATTTTTCTAATCTCTATAAAAATTTATGCTGGAGGGAGAGAGAGTGAGAAACTCATTCTCTACTCCATCAGAGCCAAGAGCTCTCGAGATCCCCTTTTCCTTCTTCTCCCTCCAAATCCTATTGACCTAACCCTAACCCTAAACTCTAGGGTCGGCCATGGCATAGATCTCCTCGGCGGCTAGGACTCGGCCTCTACATCTCGGCGGCAGCCACCACTTTGCGACGCTCGGGCGGCGACGGCTTTTCTCCTTCCGTCGACGGCAACATACTCAGGCGGCGACGGCTCTTCTCCTTCCGACGGCTTGGTGATCTCCCCAGAGTCGATCGGCCGGACATTCCTCCGACAACGACGATTTCCCTAGGCGGCGCACGTAACCTTCTCGACAGTGGCGACGATGAGACCTGTTTCTCCGGCGATCTTCTTAGGGCGATGGTGGGTTGGTGACCGACAAGGACGAGCTTCTCTGACATCAGCGACTGCACAACTTCCTCTCCGATGATCGTCGTCCTCCTTGCGGTGTCGACGACTGGTAAGTTCCACTCAATCCTCTCCTCTTTATTGTTCCAGTCTCGAGTAGATCCATTCGTTCCTGATCAAAATTTGATCGACCAGGTTCAGATCTGAAATTGATCGGATCGATCGAAATCACTCGTCTCGATTAGTTACTCATTTCCGATCTGGTAATTCACTAGTTCAATTTTCCTTTCGTAAGCATTTTGATTGCTTCACATTTTAAATCATTGACTCAATGAACCCCAGATAGAAGTGTGGTCGAGATCAGTCGATTGATCTTGATTTCTCAGCGGAAGCTCGACGGCATCAACTTGTTCCAGAGACTCGCTATCGCGAATTGAATCCTAGATCAGATTCTTGAACGGTGAGTGATGATTTATATACGTTTCTTGATATAATATTGATCGAATGCCTTGTTCATTTCTCTGAGACTTGTTCCCTTCGTTTTGTGCGGGATGTGTTTGGTGGTTTGACACAGAGGAACTCCAGTTCATAATCAGACACTTGGGGACGCATTCTCAATCCTGTTGATTGCTCTTCCAGGTATTTACGTCATCTTTAAATTGATTATTGAATCTCTATTTCTCTTCTTTGAGTCGGGTGCGTTGGCCAGGGTCGCTTGTTTGGCGGAAGGTGTTAGCCGTGTCCTGTGTGTGTATGTTCATGATGTTCGTGTCAGAATATGGGTGCGTGTCTGGGGTGCTTGTTCGAGTACGGCATAGAGAAGGCTGGACCAGTACAGTAATTGGTGTCGTGGGTACTTGGATTTAGCTTACGTTTTGCAATAGAGATGTGTTGATTCTTTTTTCTTCGATTGCTACACAGTAGCTATGATCCTTGCAATATAGTTGTATGATTTTTCCATTTTGATTCTTTTGAGTTCAAAGGCTTACTGAACCCCTCAATTTAAATTGAGTAAGCCTAGCTTGTTTATTTGGACTGTATATTGGCGGGGAGATTTTTTTTTATATTGTCGCTAATTTGAAATATTATGGTATTAAGAAAGTCAGACCGAGTTTGTTCTATGGAACTCTTGAGTACTGTATCATTTAGTTTAAGTTGCAGAAGTAATGCTGGAGTCTCTTATATTTATATGATAAACTGCAACAGGAGAGGTTGGACTCTAGGTTATTACAAATGCTGGCCAGTTGATTGTGAAGGTGATATAGGATTTTAGTTATGCAGCTACTAGGTTATGTGAAGGTTTGGTGCACCAACTTTAGTGTAACTGTGCTATTAAGCCCTGACTTGTTGAGGTATGACCGGGCAATCGGTGGGGTTTAAATCCCTGGCTGATGGACTTGGGCTTACAGCCCAAGTTAGAATTATCTAGGCAATTGTATTATATGTATAATAGTGTTGTATAAATAATTACTAGTATGAATATATAATGGTATAACATGTATGTTCTTGGGATATATATTATTTAGTATTATTTTTACCCAGTAGTTGACAAATGATGTTTTAATGTTCTCTTTAAATATTCAACCAATAAAGTATAATTCTAAATGATATTAAGTATTTTCCAAATTAGTTTATTCTAGATATTATTAAATATGATCTTAGTTAAAGCAATTTTACTAGACAACTAAAGACTGTAAAACTATTTTTTTTTTGCAAATAATATGGAATTAGAGAGCAGATAGCAAGAGATTAATGATTAGAAATTAACCAACTTGTACCAAATAAACAGGTGGACATACGGCTTTACTACCCATTCTCGATCACCCTGAGCAAGGCAAGTATACTCCTCTGATTTGTCCATTTCTCATGTCTTCATTCTTGTATCTCTTGATGACACGATATACCACGATATTGTCTTGTTTCATGTTCCATGTTTCATTGTGTTTGGGAGGGGAAATACTATAGATATGTGATCAAACCCTGTTACTACTCATGTGAATAGCTTGGGTCCCGCACCGTGCAAGCGGGGTCAAAGCCGTACCATTTCATTATCATTGCATCTACCCAAGCCGATCACAATCTAGAAGTATTTCAAATATTTGCACATGTCAGGATTCAGTTGGTATTTCAGGATTTCATGGTTGTATTTCATGTTCAGGCTGTATTTCATGTTCAGTTTGTATTTCATGATTCAGGTTGTATTTCATGTTCAGGACTCTTACCATGTTCCCTGTTTTACTTTCAGTATTTTCTGTTCAGTTCATGTCTTGTTCTCATTTCCTGTACTTTACATTTATTCCTGTTTTCTTGATTCATACCATGATGTACATGTTTATTTCTCTGGATATACTAGCTCCGCTCCTGACTGGATAAGTTGCAGGTATACTTACAGGATTATCATTCTACCTTATGGGCCAGAGCCCGGGATCTTAGCTGAGCAGGATGGTTTTGACTTAGCTTGAGGTTTCAGGTTTAGACTGTCAGCTTTACTCTTAGATATTGTCTTTAGAATTCATGTACATTTTATTCTTGATGATTCGTACATTTATATACATAGAGTTGTGGATTATGGTGATCATTCTGGGATACGTTTTTAGATGCTGTGATTATATACTTTCATGTTATTTGGTTAGTTTTCCCTAGCTTGGTACAGCCTACTTCGTCGTGTCTAACGACGAAGGCTGGGCGTGTCCGACTCGTGTCCGATTATTCGGGAGCGGGTCGTGACAGAGAGAACCCCCTTTTTTGTTGACTTCTAGCAAGTAATTTATGGCCAGCAGCTTTAGCCCATATTTAATGAAGATTTAGAATTTTGGGATAAAATAAAGCAGTGGAGAGAGAAGATAGAAAGAATGATGGATGCACAGTTCTGACCCCTTTTTCTCCCTTGTATTTAAATTGAATGAATGAAAGTAAGGACAACAACGTTGTATGCAAATGCATATGTGTCATGACCCGCACCCGTTTTTCGGATACGAGACGTGTCCAAGCCAGCCTACGCCGTAGAGTCGGCGGTAGAACGCAGTCAAGCTCGCAAGAAATAAATGCTCAAAATACAACATTTGCTGCTCATTCACATTTCTACATTTATTACAACATTTACAAGATTTATATTTAAAGGAAAATACAAAGTTTTCACAATTAATGAAAATGACAACTAGTTCCACTATCTAGGTCGGCCTCAGCATACCCATGTCTTCCCAGTGCTAAGAGTGATCGCGGCTAAACCTAAAAAATGTTGGTTTTCAGTCAGGAATGGAACAAGTACACAAACCGATGACAATGCGAAAACACAATAGAATTAACAAAACATGAAAATAACATATGAGAGATAAAACTGGAAGATAACTGATGACATAGCACGATAGAGAAGTACACAAGGAAAAACTAATAAAAGACATCGATTTAGGTGGTGTGAAATATCTTTTTCAACATGTGAACGGCTAGGGGGTAAATCCGACATCTACACGTGTCGTGTGCAGATGCTATTATTCACGAATAGACATCATGGGATAGTTCTGGGTAGTCCACATGTCTACTAAGATATTTTCCCTCCCGACTACTCCGTGTGACGAGCGTGTCAACAAGCAGCAAGATATATGTATAGACATGAAATAAAAATACTACTATGAATCGGAAAGCAATCAGAAAGTGCACTTGCCTGAGGTCCTTAGCTGGAGAAACCAATAACACTATACCACTCAACGAGCCACAATCAGTCAACACATGCAGAAGTATCCAGATGCTGAAATAAACAATACCAACGTTCTCAGAATAGTCAAATTAGCTAGGATCGCCTGTCCTTAAGTCCAATTCTGGACACAGGGATAAAACGGTAATTTTGGGTCAAAACGGTGTCCGCCGTTGGACCCGCTTTGCACCGAAAAGCGTGCTAGAGTCAATGGTCTCTAAAGTCGTCAAACTATATGTCTACGGATCTGGTTTTCCGATACGAACCCAACCGTATCTCCAAAGTTGGATTTCGGCGGACCGTGCACAAAATCGCCCGTTGAGTTGGACCGTGGGGCCCGCAAAACGGCAATTTTATCAACTGTCTCAGAATCGGACCAAACTTGGCATACAGGACCAGAAAAATGATACGGTCCTGTTGGCGCAAGTTTCGTCTCGATCTGACGAATGTGTACAAATTAATTGGGAAGTTTGCACAGAGGTCGATTCGGTGAATTTCGACGGATACGCATCAAATTCGTCGCACACACGCGACCAATTTGAATTCCGTCAAAGCCCACACGACCACGAAGCTGTTACGCACCTTTTGATGCCTTCGGTTTGCGACCACGTCGTGTGGAAGAATTTTTTATTAAAAATTTTACAATTTGAAAACATGTTTTTCTGTAACTTTATAATCCAATTAATCCCAGCATACGTCCTACTGGACTAGCAATTGTTTATTACTACAACTTAATAACCCTTAATCCTCACTAGCCAGCAAGGCCATCCTATGTAACCATCCAAAATATCTTAACTATTCCCATACCCTTTCCATGACTATTGTCGTTCACTGTTTGGCATATAAGCATTTAATATGTATGGAGCACAACAGTGCCATGTTGCCACAGTGTTCGTACTCCACACCCCTCAATACTTGCTAAATTACACAAGGCTTCCTCCGTGCCTCTACTAGCCATACCACAAGCCTATGCTTGCCCCTACATAGAACCGTCCATGAAAGTAGGTTTGCTAAACACCAGGGAACTACATGGGAAGATGGGAGGAACATTCGAATATGTCTAGTCCTTCCATAAATAAACACAACTTAAACTATCAAGCAACTTCCATATATATACAACTCCTGATACAATCATTCTTATGATTTTTTCCATGCAAACACAAGTGTCTACTACGAAAGATAAATAGAATATTGAGGTCCATACCAGTAGAAATAGAGGGTGAGGGCTCTACAAAAGTAGACGTCGGTCGCGTCGCTTCCGACGTGCTACCAGGTCGACGGCGGCAACGCGGTCCCAAACGAATAAGGAGGAGGCTCCGCGGTCGTCCGAACGAAGAACTGTGGCACTCGATTCAGTGCTGGCGCTAAGATACGGATGGAGGAGCACCTCGATTAGCCTCGGCACCGGGCTTGTAGCCGATCAAACGATTAACTCAGAGGCGGTTTCCTGTTAGGGGCGGCTAGGGCTTTCTCCTGTGCTTTCTCGTTATATATATACCAAATATATACGCGGCTGCTCTCAGTTTAATCAGAAGGAAAGGGTCACTCGGCTTGGGAGGACCCATGGGTTGCTCGCTTGGCTGAGCTGGGGTTGGGCTCTGTTTGGTTTTCTTTTCTCTTTGTCCTTGTTGGACCAGAATCAAATGTTTAATATCCATACATCCCTCAGCAGTTTGGCCCACGCCACCATTGCTTTTGTTTATACTATGGACAGCATGCAGAAAAGCAAATGTGTATGAATACGATGTGTATGAATACGTAACAGTACTGCGTAGGTGCATGGTTCAAACGTCTGGCTAGGGAGAGGGAGAACTTGTCAACTCGGGCTAATGTTCAAAATTACATGCGGTTATATTATGTACACGTTGTTATGAGCTCCACTTGCTAAATACTCTGATAAATTATCTACTTTGCATTAGGGAAATAATTAGAGCCGCATAGAAATAATTAGAGCGGCTATCCGCATGCCACTTGCCCTTCCATGCTTTATGGGTCAGAATGCTGGACAACTAAGCAACGCCCAAAAAGAGGATAGCTGAGATGGGAATTTTAGGGTGGCCCGACTTGGATTGGACTGCTATGTGGCTTGGTCCACAGTGATTAATATATCCTTAGCCTCAAATATATATTTATCTATATATATTTCTATATATATATAATACATATATGCTATTGAATATATATCTATATATATTTATATCTTATTTACGCATGAATATATTTATATCTACTTACACATGTACACATATATTTTCAATATATATATATATATATATATATATATATATATATATATATATATATATATATATATATATATATATTCATACACATACTCATATTTAATATTTATTTATATATACATATACATATCCTTATAACAATACATATATATATATATATATACATATATATATATATATATATATATATATATATATATATATATACTCAAAATATTAATAATAATTCTTGTATATAGTTTATAAATATGCACATCTATAAATACATATACGTATAATTCATTTGATAATGAATTATCAACATAGATGAATACTAATAATATAATTTAAGAACAATATATTAATAACCATTCAAATAAAATAAATAATAATAAAATATTTCTAAATTATCGGAAAGGGGAGCTACAATATGTATTAGTTCTTTATAATTCATTATAATCTAATAGTTAATTTGATTTATAAGGATAATTTCATTACAAAATTAACTGATTTGTCATTTAATGTTAATAACAAGTAATTGGGGGGTTTTTGGTTAATAATATTTTATTAACAGTGTAATTAATGCTTTTGTTAACTGTATGTTTAGAGAGAAGTATATGTATATACATTAAAATACTATACTATTTATTTAGTGTATAAAGATATATGTATAAATATTGTATATATATGTATATATGAATGGATTTAAGTCATATATATATATATATATATATATATATATATATATATATATATATATATATATATATATATATATATATATATATATATATATATATATATATTACACTATATTTGGTATTATTACTAGTTTATCATTTCTTGCTCCTATAACTATTAGATATTTGGGCTTGGGCCCTATATTATTAAGTTTAAATATCTTGAGTTGGACTATGAAACTATAAATAATTTTTGACCTATATATATATATATATATATATATATATATATATATATATATATATATATATATATATATATATATATAAAATTTAGTTTTATATATTCTCATTGATTTTTGGGGTTTCAAATAAATATATATATAAAACCCCAAAAATCAATGAGAATATATAAAACTAAATTATTTATATATATATATATATATATATATAGGAAGCGGATCAAAAGCCCCCCTTAGAAAGCCCCCCAAAACCCCCCTCACTCTAATCCGTAATTTAATGTTAATATTAATGTTAATATTAATATTAATGTTAATATTAATTTTAATATTAATATTAATGTTAATATTAACATTAAATACTAAAATTAACATTAAACTTAACATTAAAATTAATATTAACATTAATATTAACATTAACATTAATATTAACATTAACATTAATATAAAAAAATTAATATTAACATTAAAATTAATATTAACAATAATATTAACATTAACATTAATATTAACATTAATATTAACATTAATATTACGAATTAGAGTGAGGGGGATTTTTGGGGGGCTTTCTAAGGGGGGCTTTTGATCCGCTCCCATATATATATATATATATATATATATATATATATATATATATATATATATATATATATATAATTTAGTTTTATATATTCTCATTGATTTTTGGGGTTTCAAATATTATCTAGGAAGGTTTTAGAAATAAAATATAGCTTTCTAAAATAATAAATAATTTTCTGGAATCCAAATGATATCTGAAAGTATTTTGATTTACAAGATAGAGTTTCAAGTGTATTATAGATAATTTTTAATAGTATATATATATATATATATATATATATATATATATATATATATATATATATATATATATATGTATAGTTATGCTTTTCTTTTGAAATCGTAAATCACGACTAATATAGTCGTTTCCCTTTTTCGATTTGATTATCATACCTAACGCTGATTTTGGACTTCTATATACCAAACTAGACTATTTGGACTATTCTAAACTCAATAGGACTGCCTGTACCGTCGTTTGGGACCATCTTGTGGAGCATAGCATCGTACCAATCCAGTGTCGACACGTTCGTGTCACGCACGTCGACTCCAACCAAATTGAGGCGAGTATATTCTCTGATCGTTTTTATCATGATAGTATCTATATTGCATGCTCTAGACTACTTTACTTGATGTTGACACATTGTTATCATGGACCAGTACTATATGGACCTTGTCATGAGATGTTATCCCCTTATCGGGTGCATCAGATATTTTATTTTCATGTACTTTACCATGTACATTGTGTACTATTTGTATTCGTATTATTCATGTACACTCATGTTTTCTCATGTACTCTCATGTTCTCACATGTACTTCATGTATAAATAATAATCACTTACGTAACATGTCTTGATCGTATCCTTGTGTATTGATCGGGGCGGGGGAGTAAAAATGGTTATGTGATTAAATTCCTTTAGTGTAATCATGTATATGTCGATTATGCCTTCATCTATAATCGAGTTACCGTAGAATAATCATGTACAACCTAAACCAATCACATAACCATCTTGTGCTCTGAAACACTTATATGTATTACAGTTCATAGATTCTCTATTCTATTTTCATGTACTCATTTTATTTATCTATATCTCTTGTATTCATGTACTTTCTTTACAGCATGTCTTGTATCTTATTCTATTGCTAGTTCTATATTTCCTACCATATTTTGGAACTGCTTTCAGAGTTATGTACTTCACTCCAATCCTAACTGGATAACCACATTAGGAATTATTATGCCCCCAAATTATTGGACTACAGGATGATGCTAGCTGAGACGGATCTCGATGTTCTATTCACCGTGAGTTGTCTCCCGGGAGTTCTAGGCCATTGTATTTTGATTTATGTTTCGTTATCGGATTTGTCTCCGATACATTCTGGTCATGTATATTCATTTATAGACTTTATTTGTTTCAGAGTTATTGCTATCTTTCCTATTTCATATCTTCCTTAGCTGTTATGATGTGATTTGAGAACATTTGTTATCATCCATCACCTAGATGTTGTACGAATTTATTGGATACTTGACAGCGTTCTACCGCCGATACTGCGGCATAGGCTGGTCGTAGCCCACACACTCATGCCCGAATATCCGGGTGCGGGTCGTGACAAACTGTAAGCTAGAGTTATTCCGACTGGACTAGTCCTCACAAGAGAAAAACCAGTATATATACATCCTTGTGTTTGTGTTTGCTCTATGCTCTCTACTTTTATTTACATATCTGTGATATATATATATTTTGTGATCTTGTTGCTAATGATTTTTAAATAGCTAATTTTCCGTTGCCTACTCTATTCACCCCCTCTAGAGTATAGTGCTTTATATTTCGTTCCTACAATTGGTATTAAAGCGGGTTACGCAGGTAAAGGAAGGTAACATTGTTATTATATTCTTATCTATACTATTGTTACATAGATCACTATATTACACATGGCAATTGTAAAATTAACAAGTGAAGGCTGGGCCACAAACAAACCCCCAATGTTTGATGGTACAAATTACACATACTGGAAAATACGCATGAGTTTCTTCTTGAAATCTCTAGATTTTGACTTATGGTCTATTGTGATTTATGGCTATAAAAAGCCTCCTCGTGTTCTTGTTGATGGAGAGTTGGTTGAGAAACCCCATGACAAGTATACTGAAGCTGAAAAGAAATATGCTAGTTTTGATGCACGTGCTATTAACGCTTTATTTTGTGCCTTAGATAGGACTGAATTTAACAGGGTGTCTACATGCACAACATCCAATGAAGTGTGAAAACTTCTCGAAGTTACTCACGCAGACACGACACGAGTCAAGGAGTCAAAGATCAGTCGACTTACTCAGGAGTATGAGGCATTCAAGACGAAGCCAAACGAATCCGTCACTCAGATGTTTACAAGATTTTTGGATATTGTAAACCCTTTGTCTTCTCTAGACAAGGAATACAATAATTATGAGACGATTTGCAAACTTCTACGAGCTCTCACGAAGAACTGGATTCCAAAGGCTACTTGTTTTACTTAACAAAAATGCCTAAAATTGGCTTTTGAAAATAAAACGAGAAAAAGTACAGAAAGTACAAATTGTTCTGGGAAGTATTGCTATGGAAGTCTGATCTGAAGGCGATCACTTTGTTCTTTGGACCATACGATGATGATGAAGATCACTGCTAGAAGATGAACAACCGGAAGAACTAAGTCACCAGAAAGGTATCGACGCACTTGGGCACTAATGGCGAGGTCGAATGCTTTCCTGCTTTACTTCACTTTGTTATGGAGGAAAAGTTGAAGAAGAATGCTCTGGAAAATCAAAGTCTCTAGGCTCTGATCTCTGTATTATCTCCTGTCTATGTCTCTGCTCCTTTATTCTGAAAATCAGTCTATTTATAGACTAAAACACGTTATGCGTAAAAAGCATCCAAACCAAGGTTTTACGCTAGCAACCGTCATCGTGGGATGACACACGTTCCATTACTTCAACAAAATAAGGAGAGCACGTATACACGTCCCTCGATAAGTGTGGCATGAAAGCCACGTGGGCAAACCACGTTTTAAAATAATCAGGAAGGATCGGACGTAAAAATGACCCAAAATATGCCCTGAGCGTAAATTGGTAAGTTGGCGTAAAAACAACTCAAAATAAACTTCCCAGCGTAAAGTGGCTAAAATAGCCTTGAGCGTAAAACTTATCCCAAATAGACTTTACGCTTACAATAGTTTTGAGCGTAAAAGCTCAAATAACCATCGTGCGTAAAAAAAAGTAATTTTATTGAGCGTAAAATAGCCTTCTATGTACACCATACGACAAGTATCGAGTTTGGTGAAAATCCGATCTTCTCGACTTCTGTGTTGCATGCTATCAGCATAATTATTCTGTCAAATCAAATCTTCTGCATTAAATGCGGCCTGACAGCCTGTCCCTGGCATAAAGTAGCTCGCGTAAAATCCAGTACAAATGGCCTTGGTGTAAAATAGCTCATAAAGAGTTGCTTGCATAAAGTTTTCAATTCCTTTGATTTAGTCAAAATAAAGCACTTTTTACGCTCCTACAAGACCCCCTTCAAAGTTTTCGGAATTTGAAAAGACTTCAAAAATTTCAAAATACTTTGAATATGAAAAGTCAAAAAATGGTGCCGGTCAATACTCAACCGTCGTAATAAATTTTCTCTCAAAACATTCGAACTCCTCTTCGTCTCCCCGAGTTGCATTGATAATGTTCAGTTTTCCATGGGGAATATGAAGGGTTGATTGATTGTATATATAAGGAAAAGTTTTCATTCTCACTTCTCACCCTCATATTGTCATGGCACCGAAGAAAGAGATAGAGTCTGACAAGGAAAAGGTTAAAGGCTCAAGGCTTGACATAGAGACGGAGGCCGATCAATCGCTTCGAGCACGCAACTTCATGGAGTGCTTTGGACTGACTCCAGCGATCTTCGATCGTATAAATGGTGGTCCTTCAACTGCCTACGAAGGACCCGGTGATGCAGAAGCATTCCTCGATCTGATGCGTCGTTCAGGGATCCACAATGTGCACGAGTTAGGTGCCTCCCTTCGTCAGCCCAATGAAGGAGAGAAGAAGAAATAATGTTTTGTGTAGGGGTGTCATCTATGTATTATGACACTCAACTTATTTGTAGGGGCCTACTCTCTTTTTATGAAATAAAATCTTGGTGTTGTTTTCACCTTTATTCATGTGGTGCATTGATATAGGATCATTCTACACCTCTTTTGACTGTTTCCATGTTTGCTCATTCCCAAGAGAAATAAAACAACATGTGGCAGCTATTCTGTTGTTATGAGCGCCTCTTATTAGGATCTTTCCCGAAATAGATTCACGCCATCTGCTTCTTTGAACCTTTATAAATAGCTGAGTTAAAGAATGCATTCTCATTCCTTTATTCTTCTTCTTCTCCGAAGATGACTTTTTGCATGACTCCATCCTCCGACAAAGGATTGATGATGGCGATGCTTGTGTTATCAGTCATTGATTCAACAACACTTAGGGCCGAACCATCTGATCTCGATGGTAAGCCCAACGTGAAATATTAACTTTTCTGTGTATAATCATCATTTATCCATTGTTATGTGCGTCACCTTTCACCGAAATAGGTATTTGATTTACATAAAAGGGGCAGAGTGCGCTCTTCTTTGATTAAACAGGGTACGCAATCGGCTGCCTTTGAGCTTTTGTTGAAAACAAGCACCTATCTTTGATAGATAAGGCGCGCCTGCTGAAAACGAGCGCAAATCCTTGATAAATAAGGTGCGCCTGAAAAACGAGCACAAATCCTTGATAGATAAGGTGCGCCTGTTGAAGACAAGCATTTGTCTTTAACTGAACAAGGTGCGCGAGCATCTGTCTTTGACTGAACAGGGTATGCCCGTCTTTGATGGGCCAGTTTGTGCCTGATGATGATGACACTTTTATTGATTAGTTTCTTTTTCTGTGCTATTTTCTGCAGAAGCTTGGTTAAAGAACTTTTCCAGAACTGGCATTGGCGATATGGATGCTGTGGGGAGCATTCTTCTGACACACACATCAAGGAGCTCATGCGCTTTTGACGCGCAAATCAGACAACTCAGAACTCTTCGTGGGATAAAAGGGTCTTCCTCAGATGATAGGAGGAGCCTTTATACATGGAAAGTTGGATGGTGGAGTCAACTCTAACCCGAGAAGTTGGGTAGTAGAGTTCCTTTCACGGCAGAACTAGAAATCATATCCCAATGCTGGATACGTTCCTATTTCTTCTGAAGGGCCGTCATTTCTCCACCAGTTGTATTGGCAGCAATACGTCTTCGGGCTGCCATACTCTAGGATTCTCCTCTCGTCTGAGAGAGAAGACCAGAGTTAATTCCTACTGCTCTTGTTGCCATTGAGGCTCATACAGCAAGGAATTGCCACCAACAACGAATTCGATGAAGAAGATCCAAAGAAGTAATAGATCTCCATTAGGTCATCGTTGTCGTATAGAATGAAAATCCAAGATACAATAGATTTCCATTATGATTTGTAAGAAAGTCTAAGAAATGTAATAGACTTTTATGATGATAAAGTGAGAATGGAAATGACAATTCTGTGTGAAATACTCCTTTGAAACTTTTTCGATGTTCATGGTATTTTGACAAATCAAAAAAAATTTATCAGTGATAACTTGATCTTAGCGTATGATTCTCAGAAAAGAACTATTGTTTGTTTTAATATATTTGTCAGAGGTAATATGAACGTGACAAGTCTTCTACACTCAATAACTTGTATCTATCCAGAGGTAATATGGACATGATAGATAATGAAATCTTGTTTTCTGTTTTAGAGTATACAATACTGTCAGATGTAATATGGATATGACAGATCGTAACAACTCAAAGAAAAATAGATTAATATCTATTCAGAGGCCAAATGCACATGATAGATAGGAAATATAAGCAGACTTAATATTTATTCAGAGGTCATAAGAACGTGATAAATAACAAATCCAACTTTTTAATCAACTGATAAGATTGAAATTTCGCTCTGAGAAGACAAGTAATCAGCTTAACCAAACATTGGTACCCGGGGAAATAAGAAGACAGACGTCATTGAGGACATACGCCAATATTGAAAGAATGAATGAACCAGCGTTTATTTTAAGAAAAGAAAGATCATTTCAATTCCACAATTAAATGGATGAATCTGATGTAATGAATGAACATGTCTTTTCGGGAATGAAAAGTTGTTTAAATTTTCAAGACCGGTTCATTAATAGCTCTCTCCTATAAATAGATGAGAACTCTTTGTAACATTTCATCCTTTTTTCCATTCCTCTATTGGAAATGTCTTCCAAGGACGTGCTGCAAAAGACTGAAGTCACCACGAAGGTTGAGAACGTCATTGAGACACGCCCCGTTGAGCCAATTGTGTCAGGCCCAACCGAAATAGGCGAAGGCTCTTCTACGCCCAAGCCATCCCAAGACATCTTCGCTTTCTTAGTAGAACCAGGAAAAACTCCTGAAGAAGAGGCGTTGAGGATGGCTGCCTGCAAGTTTTTTGTGAACTCAGGCAATGATGTCTTTGATACATTGGTTGACTATGTATTCAATAAGGAAGGCAGTGGTCCTCGTCCTTAATCCTTTGTTCTGAAAAAAATAATAAAGATTTTATTTTCATTCTGTGTCTTTCTCTTATTTTTATACATAGTACTTCTTAAGAAATTTGCCATTGATCGGCATCATGAGTAAATCTCCAATGGACTTAGATAACCGATAGGCACCGTTGGAAAAAACTGTCTTGATAACATAAGGGCCTTTCCATTTTGCTTAGAATTTTCCTTTGCTTTTATGAGTCATCACCATCGATCTTCGAACGTCTAAAACTAGCTCACCGACCTTGAATACCCTCTCTTTAACTTTACGATTGAAAGTTCGAGATATACGGGCTTGATATAGCTCAATGTGATGTTGTGCTTGAAGACGCTTCTCGTCCAATCCTTCAAGTTCTTGGAGTCGTAAGCTATCATTATTCTCTGTTGTTAGCTCATTAGCAATAGCTATTCGAAGAGATGGAATCTGAATTTCCAATGGAAGGACAGCCTCGCATCCGTCGACCAATGAAAATGGTGTAAAACCGGTAGGAGTTCGGACTGTCGTTTGATAAGCCCATAAACATTCTCCAAGTTTCTCATTCCAATCACGTTTATTAGAAGAGACGAACTTTTTGAGAAGTTTGATGATCGTCTTGTTGAAAGCTTCGGCCAAACCTTTAGTAGCTAGATTATAAGCCGTAGAAGCCAGATTTTGAATTCAATTCTTATCACAAAATCGGTAAAATACCTGACTGGAAAATTGTGGTCCATTGTCATGAATTATCCGTCGAGGAATTCCGAAGCGATAAAGGACATGGTGTTTGATGAAGCTAATCACATTAAATGTTTTCACTTCAACAAGGGAAACTGCTTCTGCCCACTTAGAAAAGTAATAGGTTATAGCCAATATATACCGATGTCCCTTGACAGAAGGATGATTAATCGGACCAATAATGTCCATGCCCCAAGCTTCGAAGGACCAAGAAGCTGCTGTAGGATACAAGAATTCAGACGGTTGATGAATAAGATCAGCATGAATCTGACATGCTTTACATCGTCTGGCATAATCAACAGCATTTGCTATCATAGATGGCCAATAATATCCTATTCTTCAAATGCGGTCTTATAATTTCGGACCAGGTTGATGAGCACCACAAACACCATCATGAGCTTCGCGAAGTATTTGTTTAGCCTCACTTTCTGAGAGACAGCACAGCAAAAGTCTATCATATGAACGACGGTATAGCATATGTAAAGGCGAATCATAATAAAATCGAAATGATCGTCTTTTGATTGATGCAGCTTCTTTTGGATCTTCAGGTAAAATCCCATGAACCGCATAATCAATGAATGGACTTCTCCAATCCCTCTGCAGGGAACTTGACTCTTTAGTATAACTCTGTTCAATATACAAATTATTCTTGACACATAATAAGTCTCGGTCCAACAAAGTAATTGTGTTTTGTATTCGAATTGGAACAGCTAAATCTGCAGCTAGGCTAGCAAGAGCATCAGCTTCCACATTCTGAGAATGTGGTACGAATTCGATGAAGAATCCTTTGAATGAAAGGACCAACTCAATTACCACTTGATGATAAGGGATGAGATCAGGATTTCTGACTTCATAAGTCCCTCTAACCCGATTAACAATCAGTTAAGAATCTCCATAGGCTTCCAGGAATTCAATGTCCAATTCTTTTGCTACTTAGAGACCAACCAACAGAGCATTGTATTCTGCCACATTGTTAGAGCATGGCTCATTGAGAGAATAAGCATGGTATATGACTATTTTGTCATGAGAAACCAAGACGATTCCTACTCCGGAGACGATATTGCCTTTGGGTCCAACCCGTGATGCTCCATCAAAGTATAATTGCCAAATATCATCCCTCAAAGTCATATTGCAATCTACGACTTCATCTGGAATATCTTCATATAGCTTCGATGTTTCAGGTTTAGGGTAAGCTGCTAAGAAATCAGCTAATGCTTGACCCTTCACTGATTTTTGAGGTACATAGACCATGTCATAAGGAGTGAGCAACATCGCCCAGGTAGCTAACCTGGAGTTAAAAATGCTTGGTTTTCTCATCAGTACCCGAATAGGATTTATTCTGGAGATGATATGAATAGTTTATCCTGACACATAATGTCGTGTCTTTTGAATAGCAAAAACCAAAGCCAGACATTCCTTTTCTACAGGAGTATACCTATGTTCAGCTCCGACCATCATCCGGCTAAGATAATAAATTGCTTATTCATGACCCATATCACTTTTCTGTGCAAGAAGAGTACCAAGTGAATGATCCAAGGCTCAAACATATAGCAAAAATGGTCTCCCTACCACTGGGGGTACCAGAATAGGTGGATTTGTAAGGTATTGTTTGATGTCATTGAAAGCTTTTTGACACGTTTCATCCCAAACAAATGATACATCCTTCTTTAATAGACGGGAGAAAGGTTGGCATCTCCCAGAGAGATTGGATATAAATATCCTGATATAAGCAATGCGACCTTGGAAGCCGCAAAGTTCTTTTAAATTGCGTGGAGGACGCATTTCAAGAATTGCTTTGATTTTATCAGGATCAACATGGACACCCTGAGAAGTGATGACAAATCCCAAAAACTTGCCACTGGAAACCCCTAAGAAGGACTTAGTAGGGTTCATTTTCAATTGATGCTGACGCATCAATTCAAATACTGTCTTTAAGTCTTGAATGTGATCATCTTTTGATCGACTTTTGACAGCAATGTCATCTACGTAACATTCAACTGTCTTCCGTAGATATTCTTGAAAGATGTTGCTCATAGCCCTTTGATACGTGGCACCGGCATTTTTAAGACCAAACGGCATAACCGTATAGCAATAAACCCCAAGGGGTGTTCGAAAAGCAGTATGCTTCTCATCTTCGGGATGCATCTTGACACTACTACAAAAATGGTTAACAATGACGGTCAAATATGCTAATTGATGACATTTATCCGGCTGTCATCTATGTAGGTGTCATCTTTATCGTGAAAAAATAATGACAACTAGACACCCGTCATCTTTATTTATAAAAGATGACTTGTATTAGTCATCTCTATTTATAAAAGATGACTTCTATGTGTCATCTTTATTTACAAAAGATAACTTTTTTGTGAGACAACAATGACAGCTCAACACACGTCATCTTTCTTTATAAAAGATGACTTTATGCGTCATCTTTATTTACAAAAAATGACTTTCATGCGTCATCATTATTTACAAAAGATGACTTTTATCGTTAGACAACAATGACATCTCAACACATGTCATTGTTACGTAGAAAAGATGACTTATATACGTCAGCATTATGTTCAAAATATGATTTCTATACATCATTTGTATTTACCATAGATGACTTTTATTGTAAAACAACAATGACGACTCAAAACACATCATCTTTATTTATATAAGATGACTTATTTGCGTCATCTTTATTTATAATTTATGACTTTTATGCGCCGTACCCAATTTTCTATCTGTATTGTACAATTTATATTTTGTATACAATATTCCATTGAAGAAAAACACAGAAGAAAAGTAATATGTACCACCAACCAAATACATTTAATTTCATAATTATTCAAAATGCCAACATTGAACTAAAACAATATTACTTCATTCTTACATACATCAAAACATATAAAAGAACCTCAAAAGGTTACAAATATATAGTTTTAGGCTCCAAAACTGAGGCCAGCAATCTGTTCCGAGGCAAGATCCTTTCCTGCACAGAGAACCTGACAAATCAAAGAGGCAAAAGCATTATCCGAAAGTAAGAAAAGGATAATAGCTATCATTGAATAAAGACACCACTACAAACTTCCATGGTAGCTGCAAGTGGAATCTATTATTATAGTGTCCGTAGATACATTCGATACAATAGCTCAATATACATGCTGAATAATGTAGATAGTTGTTGAAGAATGTGCATATGAGCATACTTAAACTCAAGATATTACATGGTATGGTATGCAAATTAAAACTGGACTGGGGCAGTATAAGAGATACCTTGCAATTATTTGAATACAAGCGAAGAGGTGGTCAATATAGCTAAATTGAAAATGACTTCAGCTAAGCCTACCAAATTAAAGGCACTATACTGTAGGTTTCTTTGTTGTAAGAAAAATTTGAATGACAACAATTTTACTATTGATCTTACTGAAAGCACTTCTACAATGTCTGCATGCAGCACCATAGGATGTCTAATCACATTATTTAACTTAGACAAAGCCTCCGCAAAGTACAAGAAAGATAGCAGAATTATTAATAAAAAGAAGAACTTGATAACTTAATGTGTATAAATATCACGACGACAAATTCCAATACAATTACCTCACAATAAAAGGTTGAAAGACAGAACCACCAAACTCAGCACATACACCTATACCATATACAGCAGCCTAAAAATAAAATAATGTCATTAAGAAAACTGGGGTGGCGATATTTGTGTGTTAGGTGTGTTGTATACACATGGAACAAATTACCATATTATCCTATAGTGTCCTGCACCAAACATCTCAACATCAACTTCAAATTCAAAAGACTTCAAGTATTAACCTTTGCATCTTCTGGGCCTAGCTTAAAATGCTGAAAAATAAACCTCGAAAGATGCATGTGACTTAGAACAAAGCAAAATGATATGTCAACAGAAAACAGAGCATGGAGAAAGTGCCATGACCAATAAAGTAGCTAGAACATAAGCAATCTAGCGTGCGCACTCACACACACACAATCTTCACCCACATTAACACAAGTACACTCGCATTGTCTTTGAAGCTAATATCTAAAAGTTCCTCCAAAGGGTACTTTTTCTAACCACTGCTCTCAATTTACACATAACATGAAAGCTTTTAACAGACTTCTCTACTGTACATGTTTCTGCTGAAATCATAAAATATTCAGGATGACTTAACCCTATTCGAAAGGAAATAGTCATGCGCTTTTGACGCGCAAATCAAACAACTCAGAACTCTTCGTGGGATAGAAGGGTCTTCCTCAGATGATAGGAGGAGCCTTTATACACGGAAAGTTGGATGGTGGAGTCAACTCTAACCCGAGAAGTTGGGTAGTAGAGTTCCTTTTACGGCAGAACTAGAAATCGTATCCCAATGCTGGATACATTCCTATTTCTTCTGAAGGGCCATCATTTCTCCACCAGTTGTATTGGCAGCAACACGTCTTCGGGCTGCCATACTCTAGGATTCTCCTCTCGTCTGAGAGAGAAGACCAGAGTTAATTCCTACTGCTCTTGTTGCCATTGAGGCTCATACAGCAAGGAATTGCCACCAACAACGAATTCGATGAAGAAGATCCAAAGAAGTAATAGATCTCCATTAGGTCATCGTTGTCGTATAGAATGAAAATCCAAGATGCAATAGATTTCCATTATGATTTGTAAGAAAGTGTAAGAAATGTAATAGACTTTTATGATGATAAAGTGAGAATGGAAATGACAATTCTGTGTGAAATACTCCTTTGAAACTTTTTCGATGTTCATGGTATTTTGACAAATCAAAAAAAATTTATCAGTGATAACTTGATCTTAGCGTATGATTCTCAAAAAAGAACTATTGTTTGTTTTAATATATTTGTCAGAGGTAATATGAACGTGACAAGTCTTCTACACTCAATAACTTGTATCTATCCAGAGGTAATATGGACATGATAGATAATGAAATCTTGTTTTCTATTTTAGAGTATACAATACTGTCAGAGGTAATATGGACATGACAGATCGTAACAACTCAAAGAAAAATAGATTAATATCTATTCAGAGGCCAAATGCACATGATAAATAGGAAATATAAGCAGACTTAATATTTATTCAGAGGTCATAAGAACGTGATAAATAACAAATCCAACTTTTTAATCAACTGATAAGATTGAAATTTCGCTCCGAGAAGACAAGTAATCAGCTTAACCAAACATTGGTAGCCGGGGAAATAAGAAGACAGACGTCATTGAGGACATACGCCAATATTGAAAGAATGAATGAACCAGCGTTTATTTTAAGAAAAGAAAGATCATTTCAATTCCACAATTAAATGGATGAATCTGATGTAATGAATGAACATGTCTTTTCGGGAATGAAAAGTTGTTTAAATTTCCAAGACCGGTTCATTAATAGCTCTCTCCTATAAATAGATGAGAACTCTTTGTAACATTTCATCCTTTTTTCCATTCCTCTATTGGAAATGTCTTCCAAGGACGTGCTGCAAAAGACTGAAGTCACCACGAAGGTTGAGAACGTCATTGAGACACGCCCCGTTGAGCCAATTGTGTCAGGCCCAACCGAAATAGGCGAAGGCTCTTCTACGCCCAAGCCATCCCAAGACATCTTCGCTTTCTTAGTAGAACCAGGAAAAACTCCTGAAGAAGAGGCGTTGAGGATGGTTGCCTGCAAGTTTTTTGTGAACTCAGGCAATGATGTCTTTGATACATTGGTTGACTATGTATTCAATAAGGAAGGCAGTGGTCCTCGTCCTTAATCCTTTGTTCTGAAAAAAATAATAAAGATTTTATTTTCATTCTGTGTCTTTCTCTTTTTTTTATACATAGTACTTCTTAAGAAATTTGCCATTGATCGGCATCATGAGTAAATCTCCAATGGACTTAGATAACCGATAGGCACCGTTGGAAAAAACTGTCTTGATAACATAAGGGCCTTCCCATTTTGCTTAGAATTTCCCTCTGCTTTTATGAGTCATCACCATCGATCTTCGAACGGCTAAAACTAGCTCACCGACCTTGAATACCCTCTCTTTAACTTTACGATTGAAAGTTCGAGATATACGGGCTTGATATAGCTCAATGTGATGTTGTGCTTGAAGACGCTTCTCGTCCAATCCTTCAAGTTCTTGGAGTCGTAAGCGATCATTATTCTCTGTTGTTAGCTCATTAGCAATGGCTATTCGAAGAGATGGAATCTGAATTTCCAATGGAAGGACAGCCTCGCATCCGTTGGCCAATAAAAATGGTATAAAACCGGTAGGAGTTCGGACTGTCGTTTGATAAGCCCATAAACATTCTCCAAGTTTCTCATTCCAATCACGTTTATTAGAAGAGACGAACTTTTTGAGAAGTTTGATGATCGTCTTGTTGAAAGCTTCGGCCAAACCATTAGTAGCTGGATTATAAGCCGTAGAAGCCAGATTTTGAATTCAATTCTTATCACAAAATCGGTAAAATACCTGACTGGAAAATTATGGTCCATTGTCATGAATTATCCGTCGAGGAATTTCGAAGCGATAAAGGACATGGTGTTTGATGAAGCTAATCACATTAAATGTTTTCACTTCAACAAGGGGAACTGCTTCTGCCCACTTAGAAAAGTAATAGGTTATAGCCAATATAAACCGATGTCCCTTGACAGAAGGATGATTAATCGGACCAATAATGTCCATGCCCCAAGCTTCGAAGGGCCAAGAAGCTGCTGTAGGATACAAGAATTCAGACGGTTGATGAATAAGATCAGCATGAATCTGACATGCTTTACATCGTCTGGCATAATCAACAGCATCTGCTATCATAGATGGCCAATAATATCCCATTCTTCAAATACGGTCTTATAATTTCGGACCAGGTTGATGAGCACCACAAACACCATCATGAGCTTCGCGAAGTATTTGTTTAGCCTCACTTTCTGAGAGACAGCGCAGCAAAAGTCCATCATATGAACGACGGTATAGCATATGTAAAGACGAATCATAATAAAATCAAAATGATCGTCTTTTGATTGATGCAGCTTCTTTTGGATCTTCAGGTAAAATCCTATGAACCGCATAATCAATGAATGGACTTCTCCAATCCCTCTGCAGGGAACTTGACTCTTTAGTATAACTCTGTTCAATATACAAATTATTCTTGACACAGAATAAGTCTCGGTCCAACAAAGTAATTGTGTTTTGTCTTCGAATTGGAATAGCTAAATCTGCAGCTAGGCTAGCAAGAGCATCAGCTTCCACATTCTGAGAACGTGGTACGAATTCGATGAAGAATCCTTTGAATGAAAGGACCAACTCAGTTACCACTTGATGATAAGGGATGAGATCAGGATTTCTGAGTTCATAAGTCCCTCTAACCCGATTAACAATCAGTTAAGAATCTCCATAGGCTTCCAGGAATTCAATGTCCAATTCTTTTGCTACTTAGAGACCAACCAACAGAGCATTGTATTCTGCCATATTGTTAGAGCATGGCTCATTGAGAGAATAAGCATGGTATATGACTATTTTGTCATGAGAAACCAAGACGATTCCTACTTCGGAGACGATATTGCCTTTGGGTCCAACCCGTGATGCTCCATCAAAGTATAATTGCCAAATATCATCCCTCAAAGTCATATTGCAATCTACGACTTCATCTGGAATATCTTCATATAGCTTCGATGTTTCAGGTTTAGGGTAAGCTGCTAAGAAATCAGCTAATGCTTGACCCTTCACTGATTTTTGAGGTACATAGACCATGTCATAAGGAGTGAGCAACATCGCCCAGGTAGCTAACCTGGAGTTAAAAATGCTTGGTTTTCTCATCAGTACCCGAATAGGATTTATTCTGGAGATGATATGAATAGTTTGTCCTGACACATAATATCGTGTCTTTTGAATAGCAAAAACCAAAGCCAGACATTCCTTTTCTACAGGAGTATACCTATGTTCAGCTCCGACCATCATCCGGCTAAGATAATAAATTGCTTATTCATGACCCATATCACTTTTCTGTGCAAGAAGAGTACCAAGTGAATGATCCAAGGCTCAAACATATAGCAAAAATGGTCTCCCTACCACTGGGGGTACCAGAATAGGTAGATTTGTAAGGTATTGTTTGATGTCATTGAAAGCTTTCTGACACGTTTCATCCCAAACAAATGATACACCCTTCTTTAATAGACGGGAGAAAGGTTGGCATCTCCCAGAGAGATTGGATATAAATATCCTGATATAAGCAATGCGACCTTGGAAGCCGCAAAGTTCTTTTAAATTGCGTGGAGGACGCATTTCAAGAATTGCTTTGATTTTATCAGGATCAACATGGACACCCTGAGAAGTGATGACAAATCCCAAAAACTTGCCACTGGAAACCCCTAAGAAGGACTTAGTAGGGTTCATTTTCAATTGATGCTGACGCATCAATTCAAATACTGTCTTTAAGTCTTGAATGTGATCATCTTTTGATCGACTTTTGACAGCAATGTCATCTACGTAACATTCAACTGTCTTCCGTAGATGTTCTTGAAAGATGTTGCTCATAGCCCTTTGATACGTGGCACCGACATTTTTAAGACCAAACGGCATAACCGTATAGCAATAAACCCCAAGGGGTGTTCGAAAAGCAGTATGCTTCTTATCTTCGGGATGCATCTTGACACTACTACAAAAATGGTTAACAATAACGGTCAAATATGCTAATTGATGACATTTATCCGGCTGTCATCTACGTAGGTGTCATCTTTATCGTGAAAAAATAATGACAACTCGACACCCGTCATCTTTATTTATAAAAGATGACTTGTATTAGTCATCTCTATTTATAAAAGATGACTTCTATGTGTCATCTTTATTTACAAAAGATAACTTTTTTGTGAGACAACAATGACAGCTCAACACACGTCATCTTTCTTTATAAAAGATGACTTTATGCGTCATCTTTATTTACAAAAAATGACTTTCATGCGTCATCATTATTTACAAAAGATGACTTTTATCGTTAGACAACAATGACATCTCAACACATGTCATTGTTACGTAGAAAAGGTGACTTATATACGTCAGCATTATGTTCAAAATATGATTTCTATACATCATTTGTATTTACAATAGATGACTTTTATTGTAAAACAACAATGACGACTCAAAACACATCATCTTTATTTATATAAGATGACTTATTTGCGTCATCTTTATTTATAATTTATGACTTTTATGCGCCGTACCCAATTTTCTATCTGTATTGTACAATTTATATTTTGTATACAATATTCCATTGAAGAAAAACACAGAAGAAAAGTAATATGTACACCAACCAAATATATTTTATTTCATAATTATTCAAAATGCCAACATTGAACTAAAACAATATTACTTCATTCTTACATACATCAAAACATATAAAAGAACCTCAAAAGTTTACAAATATATAGTTTTAGGCTCCAAAACTGAGGCCAGCAATCTGTTTCGAGGCAAGATCCTTTCCTGCACAGAGAACCTGACAAATCAAAGAGGCAAAAGCATTATCCGAAAGCAAGAAAAGGATAATAGCTATCATTGAATAAAGACACCACTACAAACTTCCATGGTAGCTGCAAGTGGAATCTATTATTATAGTGTCCGTAGATACATTCGATACAATAGCTCAATATACATGCTGAATAATGTAGATAGTTGTTGAAGAATGTGCATATGAGCATACTTAAGCTCAAGATATTACATGGTATGGTATGCAAATTAAAACTGGACTGGGGCAGTATAAGAGATACCTTGCAATTATTTGAATACAAGCGAAGAGGTGGTCAATATAGCTAAATTGAAAATGACTTCAGCTAAGCCTACCAAATTAAAGGCACTATACTGTAGGTTTCTTTGTTGTAAGAAAAATCTGAATGACAACAATTTTACTATTGATCTTACTGAAAGCACTTCTACAATGTCTGCATGCAGCGCCTTAGGATGTCTAATCACATTATTTAACATAGACAAAGCCTCCGCAAAGTGCAAGAAAGATAGCAGAATTATTAATAAAAAGAAGAACTTGATAACTTAATGTGTATAAATATCACGACGACAAATTCCAATACAATTACCTCACAATAAAAGGTTGAAAGACAGAACCACCAAACTCAGCACATACACCTATACCATATACAGCAGCCTGAAAATAAAATAATGTCATTAAGAAAACTGGGGTGGCGATATTTGTGTGTTAGGTGTGTTGTATACACATGGAACAAATTACCATATTATCCTATAGTGTCCTGCACCAAACATCTCAACATCAACTTCAAATTCAAAAGACTTCAAGTATTAACCTTTGCATCTTCTGGGCCTAGCTTAAAATGCTGAAAAATAAACCTCGAAAGATGCATGTGACTTAGAACAAAGCAAAATGATATGTCAACAGAAAACAGAGCATGGAGAAAGTGCCATGACCAATAAAGTAGCTAGAACATAAGCAATCCAGCGTGCGCACTCACGCACACACAATCTTCACCCACATTAACACAAGTACACTCGCATTGTCTTTGAAGCTAATATCTAAAGTTCCTCCAAAGGGTACTTTTTCTAACCACTGCTCTCAATTTACACATAACATGAAAGCTTTTAACAGACTTCTCCACTGTACATGTTTCTGCTGAAATCATGAAACATTCAGGATGACTTAACCCTATTCGAAAGGAAATAGTCATCTGGTAAATGTTAATCCCTATGTATCTTTAAAAACTAGCAGTTTATGGATGTTGGTGAAGAATAGTTCTGTCCAAGAGATCAAACAAGTAGATTTCAATTCATAATATCACCCAAACAAGAGAACAATTCCTTGAGCACTAGAATGAAGGTATGCTCGGTTAGTATTCATGTTATTGACAAACCAAAAGTTATGTATTCAATCCAACAAGTAATCGCCAAATGCTTACTAGTGTAGTGTATCCACAGAAACAAAATACATAAGAATATAAAAGTAGGTTAGCTATTTTCAATTAATTCAAAAGCCTGTAATCACGTCCCTATATAAATGTCCTACCACAATTTGCATAATTGCGTAAACTTTGTATAATTCATAGTTTTGCTAACAAAATAACAATACTATAATTCGTAGCAAATACTAACCAATAAATACCCCAATAGACACGTGAAACAGATACCAGTAGATAACCTAGTTGGGTGTAACAGACAATTAATCAAAGGTGCTGCTAGAAGTTGGGCATAAGACAACTTGGATAGAACCTATGAAAAATGTTGTATTTTGCTAATATGAGGATATAGTAAGAAGCAACAGAGTAGGGAACCAAAAAAAAACTCCAAAGTAGTGAAGAAAAACTCTAGCATTATAACACATGAAGTCTGTTCCTTTCTAACATTAAACGTCATGTCTCCTACAGTTACACATAATTTTAGGAAAGCAAATGTCATTATTACATAAAAATATGGTCATAACTGTAAGTCAATATCTACCGTAACAACATAAGATTGTGCTCAACCTCCATACGATTATGGAGGCATGAGGAAAAAATATGAATCCAAATTGGACATCTAGCTATCCAATTCAATAAAAAAAAACTGACAAACAGATAGATATAATAAGCATAGGACCAATAAAATAACTTCTTGAAATACTATATATATCCAAGAATTTCTGTTCCAAGGATTTGTGCAAACAGGACTACACACAAAGCATGATGAACTGCTAATGCAGGTACTAATGAAGATTTGTAAAAGACTTTGTAAAATTGTAGTGCCAGTGAAATAGTCAAAAAAACATAAATTTTAGCGTACAAGTTTCACAATCACACCAGAGGTAAGTGACCATCCTCAACCGCCATCAATCAGTACGTGAAGAGAACCTGCTACTTAGCTACATAACCAATACATGTTGGACTCTAAACTGGATGTTATCTAACCATAGTTTCTAGCTAAAATTCAACGTGTAATTGTAGGACTGTCATAGTATGTTGTCGCTGCAGAGAAGGATGGTGTTGTAGAAAAATCGAGAATTCGAACCTGAGATGACTGAGGCCATCAAGAAAGGTCCTCTTGACACCTCACGAAGTAGCCTTCCGAGCTGATCCCCGGATCTTGCTGGCGAACTTCGTTGGGAACTTCGACGGGTCAAATCGGTCTATGGGGCAGATCCCGCTCTCCCGTCCAGCATCTTCTCATAGTAGAGGTCGACTTCATTGTCGAAACGAGACGAGGCCCATCCCGGTGACGACGAGCACTTTTTGGATCGGTCTCCATCTATGGGCGGGGGGTGGTGGCGGAGGCACAGATCAGAAGTGGAAGGCGGAAGCAGAGGTGGCTACAGTGACGATGGTGGTGGGGGACAGAGAGGGGGGGCTGGTGG
>JANAVB010011397.1:12216773-12240678 GCA_029216955.1 Iris pallida | reverse complement strand
CTAGGTTTAATATATTCATTGGCATATATCCTATCATTAAAGTAATATTACACCACTATATTAAACAAAAAAATAGATAATATATCGCATCGAGATAGTAATACCTCCTATGACTAGGTTTAGACTAAAGGACTTGTGTCACAACTTTGGTTCTTAGGCTAGCATAGCACAGTAGCTCAACCCTTCAAACAAGAACAAGGGGTGTGTTGGCCCATTGGTCATGGTAAAACCTGATTTTAAAAATTGATCTAACCCTGTCTCGATATAAGGGCTACTTGGACAACTCCTGAGAATGCTACTGTTATCGTTCAAGACTTGAAGCCAGTTTGCCACTGAATCTTTATTTCCTTTATCAATGTAATTTTCATAATTTATTGAGTCAAGAAATACGATGTACACCTAGTCGTACCGACAAATAGGCTACTCCAAAATATTTTCAAAATATCTGAGTTTTGAAAATAAACCTATTTACAAAAGCTCCTAACTGCTTGACTTTTCAAAAAGATAAAACCAATTTGCAAAAATCCTAACAGAATACCAAAATAATTTACCCTGAGTTTGGCCCAAATTTGCCCCGAGTTCGGTTAATGGACGTTGGATTTTAAACTTGGTTCCCGCAGTTACAGATGCAACGGCTATTTGTCGAGATTCTCTCAAAGAATTCTGTCTGAATTCTGCCCGAATTCTCCCTTTGGAAAACCAATAAATAGAGAAGAATTTCCATTATTTCAATACACCTCTCTTTCTTCTCTCTAAGCCTACTACGATATTCCAAAGTGTTCTAAGCTTTTTATTTTCAAATTTCAAGCCAGTTACAATCTTCTAGTCGATTTGCCAGTACGGTACGGTCTAGATATTTCAGACTGACTGTGATCAGAGGCTTGATTGAAGAAAGACACTTCACAATTGAAGTTGGTCGCGTACTTCGGATCAAAACTCGTGTTGTAGAAGTTGCAAAAACTTTGCATAAAAACTTGCAGTATTTTTCCATAGTAGATTTCAACTGTGTAACCTTCGTTAATCGATTTCTTGGATTTTTCAAAATTTTTGTAATTTTTTATTCTCTGAATTTTTTGAATCTTTGAAAATCGTGAATACGATATATTTTCGATCGTAATCCTCTAACGACATTTGTTGGGCTATTGATTTTTAAAAATATTATATATATGAGATTTTGATCGTAATAGATTTTCTAATCATTTCCTTGAAATATATATATAATTAATTAATTTATTAGAGAAATTATGTTTATAAATAAAAATAGTTAATACTAATTATTTTTAGTTTAAAGGTTTTTGGCAATTTAATGGTTATTCATTTTTTCTCGCGTCGGTTAGGACCAATGTACGTCCTAACGTTAGCCTACCAAGCCTAGGCGTGGATTGTGGGCTACGACTTTGATGGACAACAGCTAAATTGCAATTAGCTAACAATTATTAATAAACTAGTAATTAGCTAATTAATTAAGTAACAACTGGTAATTAGTTTAGTACTAATTAAATTAAAGGGTTAGCAATTAGTGTTAGAAATTAGCATTTTTACTAATTCTTCCCATTTTCTAGTTCATGTACATTTTCATTAGGGTTTTCCTTTCCTATCCTATAAATATACCATGTTCCCAACGTTACATAGAAACCCTAAACCCAAATCCCAAAATTATTCTAACAGCCGCCAACACCATTCACCCGCTCCTTTCCATTCTGACCATCACAGCCCACTGCCATCTCCGACTACCTCCGACCAAACTCAGCACAACCACCACCTTCGTCTCAACATGGCCACCATAGCCGATCATCTCCACGGCCAACTGGACGCATCCTACCACTACTACATTAACACCACCAGCACTCCCATCCTCGGCCAATGCCAGAGCGCCGCCTTGACGTACCCCATTCCCATAGTCATCGCCATTGACAAATACCATCACCATTAACCTCAAACCATCACGGCACCGCCACCATAACCACCACGTCCCGACTCGCCGCACCACCCAACACCAGTACCACACGCCACCATTGTTAAACCACCACATCACAGAGGAAGGGAGAGAAGAGTGTGGAATCTCACCTGAGATTTTGGTCGAGACGGCCATGCTCCCATCCCGGTCACCCTCGCCAACCGCCAAAACAAAACCACCACCACCACCACTGTCGCAGTGCGCTTCGACCCCACGTCGACTCCAGATCTGGACCCCCTTCTAGATCTCCGCTTGGGCCGCACATCGCGGAGGGTTCACCGAGCCTCCGTTGAATATCCGAGCGGCCGTGCTCGAGCCTCTCCAGCGACTCAACGGCACGCTACCCTAAGTTACTTCCCTACACCGTGCCTCCCGAACCTCCAGCGACCATCTGTTGTGTCCATCCAGCGGTTCTAAACTGCGTTACCTCCGCCCTGGGCATGACCTTTTCGTGCCCAGACCAGAGCACCGAGCCCCGCTCCGCCTAGGAATGTTGCCCACCTGTCGAGCCTCCGCTTTGTCCCGCCTTCGTGCAGATGACCTCCCCGTCGACGAGCACTAGGTAAGCACTCATCCTCCTTCCCCATCCTTTCTGATGGGTTAGGTCGTTTGAGCCTTCGAAATGGCGAGTTTATACAAGTAATTGAGTGTCTTAGTAGGGAGAGATAACCCCCCTTTTGTTGACTTCTAGCAAGTAATTTGTAGCCAGCAGCTTTAGCCCATATTTAATGAAGATTTAGAATTTTGGGAAAATGAAGCAGCAGAGTGAGAACCCCTCCCTTGATTTTAATATATTTTGGTTAGCTCTTCTGTGAATGAGGATAGAAAGAATGATGGATGCACAGCTCTGACCCCTTTTCTCACTTGCATTTAAATTGAATAAATGAAAGTAAGGACAGCAGCCCTGTGTGCAAATGCATATGTATTAGTTCTTTATAAATCATTATAATCTAATAGTTAATTTGATTTAAGGATAATTTCATTACAAAATTAATTGATTCTCATTTAATGTTAATAACAAGAAATTGGAGGGTTTTGGTTAATAATATTTTACTAATAGTGTTATTAATGCTATTGTTAAATGTATGTTTAGAGAGCAGTATATGTATATACATTAAAATACTATACTATTTACTTAGTGTATAAAGATGTATGTATAAATATTGTATATATATATATATATATATATATATATATATATATATATATATATATATATATATATATATTTGTATAAATATTGTATATATACGTATATATGAATGGATTTAAGTCTGTGTATATATATATATATATAATATATAATAATATATATTATCTATATTATATATATAATATAATATAAAAATATATATATTATATATATATATAAATATATATTATATATAAATATATATATATATATATATATATATATATATTATATATATATATATATATATATAACACAAAAAAATATATATATATAACACAAGACTTTAAGTATTAGATATTGTGCTTGGGCCATATATTATTAAGTTTAAATATCTTGAGTTGGGCCCTATATAATTGGACTTCTATATACCAAGTTAGGCTATTTGGACTATTCTGGACTCAAGGGATTGCATATGCCATCGTTTGGGACCATCTTGTGGAGCATAGCATCGTACATATCCTGTGTCGACACGTTCGTGTTGTGCATGTCGACTCTAACCAAATTGATGCGATATATTCTCTGATCATGATAGTATCTATATTGCATGCTCTAGACTACTTTACTTAATGCTGACACATTGTTATCACGGACCAGTACTATATGGATTTTGTCATGAGATGTTATCCCCTTATCGTGTGCATCGGGTATTTCATGTTCATGTACTTTACCATGTACATCGTGTACTCCTTGTATTCGTATTATTCATGTACACTCATGTGCTCTCATGTACTCTCATGTTCTCACATGTACTTCATGTATAAATAACAATCTTGTACGTAACGTGTCTTGATCGGATCCTTGTGTATTGATCAGGACGGGAGAGTAGAAGTGGTTATGTGATTAAATTCCTCTAGTGTAATCATGTATATGTCGATTATGCCTTCACATATAATCGAGTTACCGAAGAATAATCATATACAACCTAAACCAATCACATAACCATCTTGTGATCTGAAACAGTTATATTATTACAGTTCATAGATTTTCTATTCTATTTTCATGTACTTAGTTACTTATCTATATCTCATGTATTCCTGTACTTCCTTTACAGCATGTCATATATCTTATTCTATTGTTAGTCATATTACCTACCATATTTTTGAACTGCTTTCGGAGTTATGTACTTCGCTCTAATTCTGACTGGATAACCATAATTTTAGGAATTATTATGTCCCACATTATTGGACTATAGGATGACGCTATCTGAGACGGATCTCGATGTTCTATTCATCGTGAGTTGTTTCCAGGATTTCTAGCTATTGTATTTTGATTTATGTTTCATTATCGGATTTGTCTTCGATATATTCTGGTCATGCATATTCATTTGTATACTTTAGTTGTTTCAGAGTTATTGATATCTTTCCTATTTTATATCTTTCTTATCTGTTGTGATGTGATTTGAGTACATTTGTAATCATGGATCGTCTAGATATTGTAGGTATTTATTGGGTACTTGACAGCGTTCTATCGTCGAGATAGATGTGTATGGTTACTTGCAGCCATACCGGTTGGCGTGGTAAGAATTCTAGATGACATGATTATAGGGTATATGCCTTAGTATGGACTATATCGTTTATTGCAGCTATGCTTACTGGCATGGTGAATATTCTGGCAACATGATTTCAGATAGATGTGTATGGTTATCAGATCATATCTTAACTTGGTTCACTCTTTTATGACCAGATGAGCAAGAGCAATTCATATCATTATTTCTTCGTCTTACCATTATTCTTCGTCTTAATTAACTCTGTCCTAATTACATCGATCAACTATCTCGTATCTACTTATGTCAGCTATACTTAAAAATCTCTGAATTCTCGTCTCTCTTTACTTGGGAAAGGCCAAGGAAGTATCGTAATCATCTAGATCAGAAAAGGATGTAATTATCATCAATGGTGATCTTGGTAGGAGTATAGAGCATTGGACATTAAGATAGAATTAGTGGAAAAAAATATGACCGAGATTAGAAACAAGAAGATATCGGTAGTATCAGTTTGGAAACGATTACACTAGAGAGTCATTTTGGGTATGGATTATTTTGGAAAGAATGTAGGAGGATTTTGTTAAGAAGAACAGTATAATATACATTAATGGTGAGAACTGTAATATCTTGTAGTTATATTTTTAGAAATAACAAGGATATCCGAGGTCGAATTGTTTTGAGAACTTGGATAATTCTAGGTTACTGATTCTCCAGATATTTTATTTTAAGGCTATGATACTAAATTTAGGAATTTAAATAATAGAATATAGATTATTACCGTATACGATGTTAATACGAGATTGAGCAAAGGATTGGTAGGAGGATGATTAAGAACTAGTAAGACATGGGAATTTGAATTATAGGAAACATTGAGAGTTTGAGGGCTTCAAAAAATTTAAAAAATAAAAAAGGAGGATAATAAGTGAAGGAATAAGATTGAAGAAAACGTGAAGGTTGATAATCTTTATGGAGTAATGGTGGTATCACACTTCGATTTATACGAGGGGTATAACTTGAAGGATGTTCAAGGATATTTTATAAAACTGATTTAGAGATTTTGGATCCAATTTAGGATAAGGTGGAGGAATTCGGATTTCAAGATGACTAAGTTTATAGTGAAATACAAGTCAAAAAAATTTAGTTGAAGGGTGTGTTTCATGGATTAGTGCCAAGGTGGATTGGTGCCTTTGGAATAAAAAAATCAAGCTAAAGTATTTATAAAATGGGTTCAATCTTCATGACGAATATTATGATTTTGGTAGTAGTCATATAACGGTTTGACTTTCATGATTGAAGATCATGTTTTGGGCTCGTAACATAATGGTATAATTGGCAAATGAGGATCGAATAAACTTAGTAGTAGTAGAGTGAGATAATTTGACTTCTTCAGCAATCCTATCATGATGTCCTATCCTAGTTAAAGGAATTTGATTTTTTCTATCCTTGAATCATCCTTTAATTTTCAATATCGCTAAATTCGAATTTCCTTTAATCGCGACCAATCGACTTTGGTATCTCCTTTACCGTACCAATATTCTTAGTCCTTGATCGTACACAATTGTTTTAAATTCAATCGTGACCTGGATCTCTATCAACATGTTGCGGTGTTGAGACTATGATTATATTCTTCCATGTCTAAATATTGTTTGACCAAGGTTAGACTGACCCTATGATCGTGTCAAAATTTCGATTATGATCATGTTTGGATTTTAACACTCGTACATAAACTCTTTTCTGACCATGATTTGATTTTCTGATTATATCTGAAATTCTCATGATTAGTCGTACTTAGATGACCTGGCATGATCAGACGACTTTGAATTTTGCGATCGTAAGTCTAAAGATCGTGACTATACCTATTAATCTTATCCCAAAAATATGTCTGAAATTTGATCTTCGATCATGACTATCCGATTCGACTACGGATTTAGTCGTGTCAGAAAATTGGGCGTGATCGTATCGGAATAATTTTTCTGTCGTGCCTAAATTTCGATCCTCTAGTCTCAGATTCCATTCCTGATCATGACTAGGTTTAAAATTTTGTCGCCCCATCGTAAATTGAGCCTAAGCGATTGGAGTCATTTCAAAATCCTTCAGCACGCCTGAACCTTGGTTTCACTCTTGACCAGATTGTTTGATCCTCAGTCACTGATCGTGCCAAATATTTCATTATTCCTAGTGATGCCCAATCTCGTCATTTTCGTATTTAAACGTACATAATAACCTTGAATCAAACTTATCGAGCCTAAGTCACATTGATCATCCAATACTTAGACCTGATCCTAACTTGATCGTAACTGAGCAATTTTGATTTTCCTAGTCGCGACTTCGTACTTAAATAATTTGAATTTATTTCTTAATTGTGCCTAAAACCTTGATCCTCGGTCACGACTATATGATAGTTTAGTCATACCAGAATTTAGACCTTGATTATGTCTGAACAATTTTTATTCCTGCCAGAAATTTAGTTCTGTAGATACTCGTACTTAGGTTCCATTTTTAAACATGCCCAAGTTTTGGTTTTTGTAGTCATATCTTAAATCGTGCCAAGTGAACTTAGATCACTTCCAAATTTTAATCACGTCTGAACTCAGATTATATTTCATGACTTAATTAATCACACTCATTAAATCTTTCGATCATGCCTATAAGACCTTGTTTTCGAAATCTTGATAATGCCTAAATTTTATCTTCTTTAATAACTATGTTTTGACTTCAATCGTGCCTATGCGACCTTGAAACTGATTTTCATCAAACCTAAACTACCGATCATTCTATACTCGAATTCGATTCCACCTTCGCTTTTCCTAGCCGCGATTGAGATCGTGCCTGAATGACCTGATTTTATTTCTAAATCGTGTCATACCACGATTTTATCGTGCCAAAAATCATTAGTCGTGCCTAAGAGATTTTGAATTTGATTATCGTAATCGCGTCAATTCATCGTTCTTGATCGTGCCTGAGTTATTGACTAAACTTTATATCATGTTTGATCCCTCCGTCAATCTTAATTTCGAGGACAAAATTTCTTTAAGGATGGTAGATTTGTAACCTCCGTTAATCGATTTCTTGGATTTTTTGAAATTCTTGTATTTTTTTATTCTTTGAATTTTTTGAATCTTTAAAAATTGTGAATACGATATATTTTCGATCATAATTCGCTAACGATATTTTGTTGGGCTATTGATTTGTAAAACTATTATATATGAGATTTTGATCGTAATGGATTTTCTAATCATTTCTTGAAAATATATAAATTATAAATAATTAATATATTTGAGAAACTATGTTTATAAATAAAAATAGTTAATTCTAATTATTTTTCATTTAAAGGTTTTTGGCAATTTAATGATTCGTTTTCCTTCGCATCGGGTTAGGACCAATGTCGGTCCTAACGTTAGCCTACCAAGCCTAGGCTTGGATTGTGGGCTACAGCTTTGATGGGCAATAGCTAAATTGCAATTAGCTAACAATTATTAATAAACTAGTAATTAGCTAATTAATTAGGTAATAACTAGTAATTAGTTTAGTACTAATTAAATTAAAGGGTTAATAGTTAGTGTTAGCAGTTAGCATTTTCACTAATTCTTCCTATTTTCTAGTACATGTACATTTTTATTAGAGTTTTCCCTTCCTACCCTATAAATAGACCATCTTCCAATGTTACATAGAAACCATAAACCTAAATCCCTAAATTATTCTAGTAGCCGCCAACACCATACACCCACTCCTTCCCATTCCGACCATCACAGCCTACTGCCAAACCCAACTGCCTGCGGCTAAACTCAGCACATCTACCAACGCCGTCTCAACATGGCCACCATAGCCGGCCGTCTCTATGGCCAACTGGACGCATCCACCACATTCATACCACCAGCACTCTCCATCATCGGCCAATGCAGGAGCGCCGCCCTACCGTCCCTCATTCCCACGCGCCACCATTCACAAACACCATCACCGTTCACCTCAAACCACCACGGTACTGCCAGCATAACCACCACGTCCCGACTTTCTATACCACCCAACACCAGCGCCACACACCACTATTGTCACGCCCCGCTCCCGTAGGAGCGATCGTCCTGCTAAGGCGTAATATCGCACGAGCCTAGATTACGCTCGTGCAAGACAGGTTCCATAACGGTCGAACAGCGGCTGCGACGGGGTCGTCGCACATAAGTCCCAAGCAGAGACATTGAATAATAGCAGCAAAAATTTAGAACAAAATACAAGTCATTCAACAAGATACATTTTATTGATATTGAAACAAGGATTACAATGGGGCGCAAGGACAAGATTACAATCACTCAAGTTTACTCTTCTCACATTACAAGTCACTCAGCTCTCTCTCACCTCTCAATACATGTCTCAAGCCAGCGGATGCTCGGTGCCCATACATTATGTCTTATAAGTCCTGACTCCATGCGGTCGTACCTCGAATCGCCAAGTAACTCCGTGCCTCGACGCGTCCAAGCGAGCTCTGTGCCACGAGCTTCTACCTGTGCCTGGACATAAAAACTGTGTGGGTGTCAGTACTCAATTGTATTGGTGGTGTGAGCTCCTCACCCACCCATACAAACCGACACGTTCATTTACTTTGTGCAACATAACCCTTTTGATTGTCTTTCTACTCTTGTCTTAGGATCAGTTTTAGGACAGACTCTTTGGCTTATTTTGTGTCTCTAGACCATCTCATGCTTGCGACCATAATGTCAACTCATACTTTGGCTCGAGACCCTTCTTGTACCGACAACGTTAACCTATCAAGCCGTGCTTGCCTTTCGGTCCATAATCAGAGACGCAACTATATGGTAAGACTCCATTCCCGTGTGGCCGTGCTACAAGTCTTTATTGAGGCCGTGCCTCGCAACTCAGTAGACTTAACCATATCGTCGCCTCGCGGCCCTTGCCACCTCGTGGCCATTGCCGCCTCGCGGCCCTTGCTACTTTGATCACCAACTGACCCAATCGAGACTTGTGAACTTAGTGTCACTTAACCAACTTTGCCTTGCTGTGATTCTTGACTTATACTCGAACGACTCAAACCCAACTTATGCAACTCTATCCAATAACTTAAGACTTGACGCCATATCTCGTACCGAAGCACGTGTCACGTTGCAGCCAGATTTAGGCCCAAATATTGTCTTCTGATCATGCACCTATTCAACTCGACTCAATCCAAAGGCACACTTGCGGATTGCCGCCATGCCGACCCATCTATATGAAAGGTCAATATCATCACAAGCTATCCTGGACGTATAGTTTTTAATCGGGATCCTTTCAATGTAAGTATCTATCTCCGTTGCAAGTCCCCACTTAACCTACTAAAAACTTATGCATGACTATACCCTGTTTCCTCCTAGGCCGAGTCGGTCCCGTGGCCCCGGGTTGCCACTCGAGGAACCATCGCCCTTGTCGACAAGTTGTCCATGACCATGCAAGACTCGACTCGAACTGACGTCTCACACAGTCATTCTTCTTCCAATGTTACCATACTTTCAAGACCAAGTTCAAGCTTCTAATATTTGAGACCGCCTCGACGACCCATGGTCACGGGCATTCTTCTTTTCTCTATCATTTTACTCAACTCAGGAATGCCTATTTAATAGCCTTTTTTAAACTCCATTTGAATCAACCGTGGTTCGTGCCTTAAATACTAAGTCCGTAATATCGTACTTTAAGCTAACTTGTGTTCTGTGCGACACAACCGCCCAACTCATATACTCCATGAGAACCGTAGGACTTCATGGCTATACCCAGTCGTAGAACTCGTTGGACCGTACTTGCTACTACTCCGATAGCCTAACATAACTTTACCTAACTTAATCATGCAACAACTTGACGAGCAAGGACTGTGTCAAGCCTTACATCATAGAACTGATGGAACTGGGGATTTCCAGGACCCTTACTTTGGTGTGCGTATTGATCGATAGAAAGTTAAACAGATCTAATATGTGTTCTAACCCTTCATAGGCGAAAACTAGGTTCACGAATTATACCTGCGGCGGAAAGAAGACAAGTAATTCCTGACAATCTCGAGCGGACGACCCCAAGATCTTCTACACGTATTCCTTCCTCGAGTTGGACGTCGTGTGGGCGACGATCTCCCAACCTTTTTCTCCTTGACAGCCCTTTTTCTCTCCTTAGACGAATCACGAATTTAGAGAAAGCTTCATATTTATGATCAGTAATATGGCGGCCAGAGAATAGAGGATATATAGGCTACGCAGGGACCATAAGGAGAAATTAGGGTTAGGCCTCCTAAAAGATCTGGATATCCCGTGTTCAGCCGAACACACAATCCAGGCCCTACATTAATAGCTCGGTCACTAATGAGAAATTGTTGCACTACCTTCCTAATCCCAAATTATGTTTGTGGGCTCCTTTTATTATATGCTCGTTTGGCTCCCCATGTTAAGATATCGTATGTCCGTCGATCAAATTAAGTTACTGACAACTATATTGATTCGACATCTTTTATCCTTAAGTAGTACCGCTCAACTTTATTTGTCATGTCGGATATAATCACCTCCAGGGTTTACATGACAATCCTTATGAGCTCCTTAAGGGGACATCATCAACCCAATGTATCGGGCATGGATTCCATTTATAATCAATAGCCCATCATACATACAATATTATTACCCAATTCATAGAGGTTGTTGATCCATAATGAATCTTACTCTTTTATGAGTCAAAGTAATGCATACTACATATACATGTCTGTTATTATATCGGATTAAGAGCACAAGCATCCATAACAGAGGTGTTTGTTCTCTTATGTAGTCAGTACAAAGAGAACAACCTCAAGTGGTCATGTTCAATACACACAAAGTGTACTAGTGTAAACCTATAGTCAAGATAGACTAATACCAGATTACACTACAACCTTTCCAATAGATTGTCCAAGTCCATCTAGGTTGTGAACTATTTATATACTCCATAGGGAACTGATAACATGATCTTCTGTGTGACACCACATACCATTATCTACAATATAGAATATCACATTTGTACTAACACTTGCAACAAATACAATATGCAAACATTTGCCCATATGATTCTCATTCAAAATTTAAGAAAATAAGGTTACTACAAAAGTGATGCTTTTAGTATATATCCCTAACAGGAACGTGCCGTGCACGCATTCGACTTTGAACAACCAAGTTCTCTGGGTGTCTAGACTTATGCCACAAGCCGTGCAATACAACTTAATCCGTCGGCGAGCAAATGCTATGCCATGCCTTGGGCGATGGGACCGTCATGCTTTATCAAGCGTTATGCGGGAGACGCCTATGACTTAGGCTAACTCTTAGCTTGTGGCGAAGACTAATTTTTCTTCTCCCAAGACATGGGACGAAGGATCGAGTGTCATTTTAAAGCCATCGTGCAACGATTCTAAGCCGACCGTGGGACCTTTTTCTATGTTCTAACTCAATCGATCCGACTTGGGATTATTCCCTTAGCTATGTGGATTCATCTTTTTATTATCAAGCCTACTTGTGCAAGTTGAAAACATGCAATTATTATGTGAAGGCTAAGATGAGGTGAGTTCACCGAAACTACCCCACCTGAGCGAGGAGCCGCCTCGACCGCGGGCCTTCGAGTCACCGTTGCAAGGCTAAGTCCGAATGCCATCGGCGTTCGATTCCTCCGATTAACTGAGCAGGACGGGGCACTACAACTATTATCAAACCACCACATATCACATAGAGAGGGAGAGAAGAGTGTGGAATCACACCTGAGACTCCGGTCGAGCCGGCCATCCTCCCATCCCGGTCACCCTCGCCAACTGCCAAAACAAACCACCACCATCGTTGTCGCAGTGTGCTTCGACCCCATGTCGACACCAGATCTGGACCCCCTTCCAGATCTCCTTGGGGCGCACATCGTAGAGGGTTCGCCGAGCCTCCGTAATATCCGAGCGGCCGTGCCCGAGCCTCTTCGACGACTTATGGCGCGCCGCCCTGAGGTACTTCCCCATACCGTGCCTCTCGAACCTCAAACGGCCATCTCCGATATTCGCTCATCGATTTTGAACCGCGTTGCCTCCACCCTGGGCCGACCTTCCCATGCTCCAGATCGGAGCACCGCCTCGCTCTGCCTAGGAACGCCGTGCCCACATGTCGAGCCGCCGCTTCGCCCTGCCTTCGTATAGCAGACCTCCCCGTCGACGAGCCCTAGTTAAGTACTCATCCTCGTCTCCCCTTCCTTTCCATGGGTTAGGTCGTTTGAGCCTTCAAGATGGTGAGTTTATAAAAGTAATTGAGTGTTTGAGCAGGGAGAGAGTGACCCCACCCCTCATTTTATAAATTTTTGACTATTGTAATATTAATAAATAATATTCAAGTTTGTTCGTAATTGTAATGCTTGATATTATAATTGAATTATTATATTTTGGTAAGTTAACTAATGATTTTAGAGTAACTAATTAGGAATGCTTCCCAAGTTACTAACTATTGTGGTCCCCACACCCTAGCAAATCCCCTAACCAAGTGCAGCTTCCTAACAGAAATTAGGATACTTTTTGTAAATAGTTTTGGATGAGGGACCTATTTGCATTTTAATCATTTTTCTAATCTCTATAAAAATTATGCTGGAGGGAGAGAGAGTGAGAAACTCATTCTCTACTCCATCAGAGCCAAGAGCTCTCAAAATCCCTTTTCTTCTCCTCCAAATCCTATTGACCTAACCTAACCCTAACCCTAACCCTAAATTCTAGGGTCGGCCATGGCATAGATCTCCTCGGGGCTAGGACTCGGCCTCTACATCTCAGCGGTAGCCACTACTTTGCGACGCTCGGGCGGCGACGACTTTTCTCCTTCCGTCGACGCAACATACTCAGGCGGCGACGGCTCTTTCCTTCCGACGGCTGGGTGATCTCCCCAGAGTCGATCGGCCGGACATTCCTCCGACAACGACGATTTCCCTAGGCGGCGCACGTAACCTTCTCGACAGTGGCGACGATGAGACCTGTTTCTCCGGCGATCTTCTTAGGGCGATGGTGGGTTGGTGACCGACAAGGACGAGCTTCTCTGACATCAGCGGCTGCACAACTTTTCCGATGATCGTCGTCCTCTTGCGGTGTCGACGACTGGTAAGTTCCACTCAATCCTCTCCTCTTTATTGTTCCAGTCTCGAGTAGATCCATTCGTTCCTGATCAAAATTTGATCGACCAGGTTCAGATCTGAAATTGATCGGATCGATCGAAATCACTCGTCTCGATTAGTTACTCATTTCCGATCTGGTAATTCACTAGTTCAATTTTCCTTTCGTAAGCATTTTGATTGCTTCACATTTTAAATCATTGACTCAATGAACCCCAGATAGAAGTGTGGTCGAGATCAGTCGATTGATCTTGATTTTCAGCGGAAGCTCGACGGCATCAACTTGTTCCAGAGACTCGCTATCGCGAATTGAATCCTAGATCAGATTCTTGAACGGTGAGTGATGATTATATACTTTCTTGATATAATATTGATCGAATGCCTTGTTCATTTCTCTGAGACTTGTTCCCTTCGTTTTGTGCGGGATGTGTTTGGGGTTTGACACAGAGGAACTCCAGTTCATAATCAGACACTTGGGGACGCATTCTCAATCTGTTGATTGCTCTTCCAGGTATTTACGTCATCTTTACATTGATTATTGAATCTCTATTTCTCTTCTTTGAGTCGGGTGCGTTGGCCAGGGTCGCTTGTTGTGCGGAAGGTGTTAGCCGTGTCCTGTGTGTGTATGTTCATGATGTTCATGTCAGAATATGGGTGCGTGTCTGGGGTGCTTGTTCGAGTACGCATAGAGAAGGCTGGACCAGTACAGTAATTGGTGTGTGGGTACTTGGATTTAGCTTACGTTTGCAATAGAGATGTGTCGATTCTTTTTTCTTCGATTGCTACACAGTAGCTATGATCCTTGCAATATAGTTGTATGATTTTTCCATTTGATTCTTTTGAGTTCAAAGGCTTACTGAACCCCTCATTTAAATTGAGTAAGCCTAGCTTGTATATTTGGACTGTATATTGGCGGGGAGGTTTTTTTTATATTGTCGCTAATTTGAAATATTATGGTATTAAGAAAGTCGGACCGAGTTTGTTCTATGGAACTCTTGAGTACTGTATCATTTAGTTTAAGTTGCAGAAGTAATGCTGGAGTCTATATTTATATGATAAACTGCAGCAGGAGAGGTTGGACTCTAGGTTATTACAAATGCTGGCCAGTTGATTGTGAAGGTGATATAGGATTTTAGTTATGCAGCTACTAGGTTATGTGAAGGTTTGGTGCACCAACTTTAGTGTAACTGTGCTATTAAGCCCTGACTTGTTGAGGTATGACCGGGCATTCGGTGGGGTTTAAATCCATGGCTGATGGACTTGGGCTTACAGCCCAAGTTAGAATTATCTAGGCAATTGTATTATATGTATATAGTGTTGTATAAATAATTACTAGTATGAATATTAATGGTATAACATGTATGTTCTTGGGATATATATATTTAGTATTATTTTTACCCAGTTGTTGACAAATGATGTTTTAATGTTCTCTTTAAATATTCAACCAATAAAGTATTTCTAAATGATATTAAGTATTTTCCAAATTAGTTTATTCTAGATATTATTAAATATGATCTTAGTTAAAGCAATTTTACTAGATAACTAAAGACTGTAAAACTATTTTTTTGCAAATAATATGGAATTAGAGAGCAGATAGCAAGAGATTAATGTAATTAACCAACTTGTACCAAATAAACAGGTTGACATACGGCTTTACTACCCATTTTCGATCACCCTGAGCAAGGCAAGTATACTCCTCTGATTTGTCCATTTCTCATGTCTTCATTCTTGTATCTCTTGATGACACGATATACCACGATATTGTCTCGTTTCATGTTCCATGTTTCATTGTGTCTGGGAGGGAAATACTAGATATGTGATCAAACCCTGTTACTACTCATGTGAATAGCTTGGGTCCCGCACCGTGCACGCGGGGCCAAAGCCGTACCATTTTATTATCATTGCATCTACCCAAGCCGATCACAATCTAGAAGTATTTCAAATATTTGCACATGTCAGGATTCAGTTGGTATTTCAGGATTTCATGGTTGTATTTCATGTTCAGGCTGTTTTCATGTTCAGTTTGTATTTCATGATTCAGGTTGTATTTCATGTTCAGGACTCTTACCATGTTCCCTGTTTTACTTTCAGTATTTCCTGTTCAGTTCATGTCTTGTTCTCATTTCCTGTACTTTACATTTATTCCTGTTTTTGATTCATACCATGATGTACATGTTCATTTCTCTGGATATACTAGCTCCGCTCCTGACTGGATAAGTTGCAGGTATACTTGCAGGATTATCATTCTACCTTATGGGCCAGAGCCCGGGATCTTAGCTGAGCATGATGGTTTTGACTTAGCTTGAGGTTTCAGGTTTAACTGTCAGCTTTACTCTTAGATATTGTCTTTAGAATTTATGTACATTTCATTCTTGATGATTCGTACATTTATATACATAGAGTTGTGGATTATGGTGATCATTCTGGGATATTTTTAGATGCTGTGATTATATACTTTCATGTTATTTGGTTAGTTTTCCCTAGCTTGGTACAGCTTACTTCGTCGTGTCTAACGACGAAGGCTGGGCGTGTCCGACTCGTGTCGATTAGGGAGCGGGTCGTGACATGTTTTTAGTGGTGGCCCATGCAGGTCTATCCTAATGGTACCTAGGTATTAGCGTACTATTGGGGGACTTGATTAACTAGGGAAACTTGATCACAGCATAGGAAAAATCGGAAAATAAGGGTATATCAGGTATATCAGGTATATTGATATTCTATAAACACTTGTTGTATTTAGGTCTAGGTTATTTTAACAGTTTTCTGTTTTTCAGATAGTTCAAAAGCATGCGACACCGGAACAGTCAATCCACCTACACTTGAGAGTTTCGAGCTCCTACTGCCTTCTATCACTCTACTATCCCCATGGGTAGTACGTAGTTGATAGAGACGTTTGAAGAGACCCTTGACAACCAGAAGGAGCATGCCATCCTTTCCAAGTCAGACTTATGGATACACTCTCCGAGCCATGAAGGACTTCTGATTTCAGACTTTCGGATCCTTGGGCTTCCCCGACACCGAGCACATATCTTGCACCGAGGAGAAGATCAAGAACCTGAAGACGCCACTGAAGATCATCTGAGCATCTGAGGATCGACTCCTCCGAAGGTTGAAATTGCCAACCAGGAGATCCAGCTTGTAGCACATACAACAAGATGGGAAGCTGAAGCCCAGGAGAGACATAAAGACTTATGCCGAAGAACAGCAAGATCTCAGTAGCACACACCGCAGCCGTATACTGTCAGAGCCCTGCATTCTAGCCCCAGCAGGAGATTCAGACAATGACCAATTGCGCTTTCTGCCGTCATCCAGGACATCACTTCGAGGAGTGCCGCAAAAGACGGAGGCTATACTTGTAATATGGATCGCCTGCCCATCAAGTCAAGGATTGCCAGAGACCATTGATCACACTGCCCAAAGGCGAGCACGAAGAGCACCAGGACTACAGCAAGGGGACCGGCCTCTCTAGATTCAGCAACCACATGGAGCACTACCGCAGGGATCAGCCTACGCCAGGACAATTGAAGGAGGTTAGAGAGATTTCCGTTTCGGAGGAATACTAAAGACAGAAGATTTTTTTTGCATGGTTGGGAAAATCATGTATCTTGATTCGCAATCCATCCAGCCTTTCCTTAAAATTCCTTAAAGCACCTAGATTAATTCTTTGAACTTCTTGTTTGAAACTTTTGGCGATGTCGAAACTTACTTCGAGATATCGTTTCCTATTGCGATAAACTTGTTTCAGATCCCCAAATCGATAATTGTTTGAATTATTCGATACCGTTGGCATATTCATCATTCCTGACCTTGTTTCCTAGTGATGGCTCCTATTTGCAAATTTTGTTTCTTTATCAAACTTTGTGTTAATTGATATTTAATCGTTTCTTGAGATTTCATTCCGAAATCCTGTTCCTCATTCGAAACTTGTTTAAAGCTTCGTCCTATGCAGACATTGTTGCAAATACCTTTGAGGGTTTTGAAGATTTCGTTTCTTATTCAAGACTTGTTTCCTTATTCATGACTTTGATTTTCTAGTCGAGAGTTGTTGGTCCACTATTTTTGTTTCGATCTTGTCTTCTATCCAAGATTTTGCTTGTTTAATGGATACTTGTTCCTACTCGTTTGTTGATATTCTGTTCGCTAATCAAACTTGTACTATTCAAGAATTATTCCTATTTGAAATATCATTCTGAAATCTTGTTTGAACCTTCGCTTCTATTGATGCTGAGATTCTATTTCCTTTTTTGACTTTATTCAGAACTTGTTCTCTATTTACGATTTTGTTGCTAATGAGATTCGCTTGTTTTCATATTTACAATCCAATACCTTGTCTCTTATTAGAACCTGTTTTCTAGTCACTATTCTAAACCTTGTTTCCTCGTCAAGATTTTCTAGCCGAGATTTTATTTTCTAATCGGCCTTGTTGATATTGCTTCTCTAATTGAGACCTTGTATCCTATGGGAGGTTGTTTCCCTTCGAAATTTTGTCTGATGTTTCGTTGTTAATTGAGATGTTGCTGAAACTTGTTCCCAGTACGGGATTTTATTTTTATTTTATTTTAAACTTGTCTCTATACCTTGTTTCAGTTCATCCTTCGAGACTCTGTTATCCCTTCGGGATAATGTTCCATATATGGAATCTTGTTACCATTCCAGATATCAGTTGATATTCCGTCATCAATTAAAACTTCGTCCTATCTGAAATTTTAAATTCCTGGTTGTCCTTTTGTACTCACCGACCGGATCCCTTGTCGTTTTAGTACCTAATAAATCCTTGTATTCTAACAGTCAGGTAACTTCACCATTTTCGTGACTTGGACTATTAAAACTCATTTTGAATTCCTTGAAACTCTTTTAGAATTCCTAGGGATAAAGTCTAAAGGCTATTCGATGACCTACTATGGCATGACAGTTGCGCGCTGCAGCCATTAGCTGGACTATGGAGACTGAGGGTTCACTGCAGCTAGTAGCGCACTGGCGAGGCGAACTTTAAGTTGAAGTGATTTCAGACAATCATAGGTTTTCGAGTACTGTCGAGACTTGTCATATTCTTATACCTTGATCTCTTGGGTTGCTTCGTCAATGATTGTTGGAAAATGGATAGGTTGACAGATTATTCGGTGACATATTTTATTTGAGTCACTGAGCCGAAAGTCCACTGCAGTCAGATATATACTGGCGGGGTAGGGATTATAGGCAAAATGACTTCAAATAGCTATATGTTCCCGGACACCATGGAAACTATATCCCTTTTATATGATTATTGGTTTTCGAGAATCACAGATCCTTGTACGTTCATCCTGATTTGATACTGTATCTCCTGAGTATTGCGTACGTCTCCTCAATCAACCCTTGCTAAATTTTCCTTCTAGCATTTTATCGTTAGATCATTGAACTCCTCAAAAATTATATATTACCAGATTGTGATTCCGTACTTCGTTGTGACTTGTCTAAACTTCGATCTTAAGTCATGTCTATCTGACCATGATTTTCTATCTTGTTCTAGTCTACCTGTGTTAAACTATCGATTTTTGTTCATACTTAATAATTGTGTCTTCATGATTTACTCCTTTAAGTCGTAATTAAAATTTATTCCACCTCGTGCCTATTTAATTCTCGATCACTGTTAAATCATGTTATTTAGATTTCTTACAATTTTGTTTTCCTTCATACCTAACTAAAATTTTGACCATTATCGATTTAGTGGCATTTTATCCGTTTGTTTTGGGCATGCTAAATCATTTTAAATTGTCACGATTTTCGTATCGGTCATAAAATATATTCTCTGATCAATTTTGAACCTTGTGTCATTTCCGTACCGTGCCGTTCTCTCTGAAATTTGAGGAAATTTTTGTAAGGGGGATAGATTTGTAACCCCACCCCTCAGTTTCATAAATTTTTGACTATTATAATATTTAATAAATAATATTCAAGTTTGTTCGTAATTGTAATGCTTGATATTATAATTGAATTATTATATTTTGGTAAGTTAACTAATGATTTTAGAGTAACTAATTAGGAATGCTTCCCAAGTTACTAACTATTGTGGTCCCCCACCCTAGCAAATCCCCTAACCAAGTAGCAGCTTCCTACAGAAATTAGGATACTTTTTGTAAATAGTTTTGGATGAGGGACCTATTTGCATTTTAATCATTTTTCTAATCTCTATAAAAATTTATGCTGGAGGGAGAGAGTGAGAAACTCATTCTCTACTCCATCAGAGCCAAGAGCTCTCGAGATCCCCTTTTCCTTCTTCTCCCTCCAAATCCTATTGACCTAACCCTAACCCTAACTCTAGGGTCGGCCATGGCATAGATCTCCTCGGCGGCTAGGACTCGGCCTCTACATCTGGCGGCAGCCACCACTTTGCGACGCTGGGCGGCGACGGCTTTTCTCCTTCCGTCGACGGCAACATACTCAGGCGGCGACGGCTCTTCTCCTTCCGACGGCTTGGTGATCTCCCCAGAGTCGATCGGCCGGACATTCCTCCGACAACGACGATTTCCCTAGGCGGCGCACGTAACCTTCTCGACAGTGGCGACGATGAGACCTTTTCTCCGGCGATCTTCTTAGGGCGATGGTGGGTTGGTGACCGACAAGGACGAGCTTCTCTGACATCAGCGCTGCACAACTTCCTCTCCGATGATCGTCGTCCTCCTTGCGGTGTCGACGACTGGTAAGTTCCACTCAATCCTCTCCTCTTCATTGTTCCAGTCTCGAGTAGATCCATTCGTTCCTGATCAAAATTTGATCGACCAGGTTCAGATCTGAAATTGATCGGATCGATCGAAATCACTCGTCTCGATTAGTTACTCATTTCCGATCTGGTAATTCACTAGTTCAATTTTCCTTTCGTAAGCATTTTGATTGCTTCACATTTTAAATCATTGACTCAATGAACCCCAGATAGAAGTGTGGTCGAGATCAGTCGATTGATCTTGATTTCTCAGCGGAAGCTCGACGGCATCAACTTGTTCCAGAGACTCGCTATCGCGAATTGAATCCTAGATCAGATTCTTGAACGGTGAGTGATGATTATATACGTTTCTTGATATAATATTGATCGAATGCCTTGTTCATTTCTCTGAGACTTGTTCCCTTCGTTTTGTGCGGGATGTGTTTGGTGGTTTGACACAGAGGAACTCCAGTTCATAATCAGACACTTGGGGACGCATTCTCAATCCTGTTGATTGCTCTTCCAGGTATTTACGTCATCTTTAAATTGATTATTGAATCTCTATTTCTCTTCTTTGAGTGGGTGCGTTGGCCAGGGTCGCTTGTTTGGCGGAAGGTGTTAGCCGTGTCCTGTGTGTGTATGTTCATGATGTTCGTGTCAGAATATGGGTGCGTGTCTGGGGTGCTTGTTCGAGTACGGCATAGAGAAGGCTGGACCAGTACAGTAATTGGTGTCGTGGGTACTTGGATTTAGCTTACGTTTTGCAATAGAGATGTGTTGATTCTTTTTTCTTCGATTGCTACCAGTAGCTATGATCCTTGCAATATAGTTGTATGATTTTTCCATTTTGATTCTTTTGAGTTCAAAGGCTTACTGAACCCCTCAATTTAAATTGAGTAAGCCTAGCTTGTATTTGGACTGTATATTGGCGGGAGTTTTTTTTATATTGTCGCTAATTTGAAATATTATGGTATTAAGAAAGTCAGACCGAGTTGTTCTATGGAACTCTTGAGTACTGTATCATTTAGTTTAAGTTGCAGAAGTAATGCTGGAGTCTCTTATATTTATATGATAAACTGCAACAGGAGAGGTTGGACTCTAGGTTACAAATGCTGGCCAGTTGATTGTGAAGGTGATATAGGATTTTAGTTATGCAGCTACTAGGTTATGTGAAGGTTTGGTGCACCAACTTTAGTGTAACTGTGCTATTAAGCCCTGACTTGTTGAGGTATGACCGGGCAATCGGTGGGGTTTAAATCCCTGGCTGATGGACTTGGGCTTACAGCCCAAGTTAGAATTATCTAGGCAATTGTATTATATGTAATAGTGTTGTATAAATAATTATAGTATGAATATTAATGGTATAACATGTATGTTCTTGGGATATATATATTAGTATTATTTTTACCCAGTAGTTGACAAATGATGTTTTAATGTTCTCTTTAAATATTCAACCAATAAAGTATAATTCTAAATGATATTAAGTATTTTCCAAATTAGTTTATTCTAGATATTATTAAATATGATCTTAGTTAAAGCAATTTACTAGACAACTAAAGACTGTAAAACTATTTTTTTGCAAATAATATGGAATTAGAGAGCAGATAGCAAGAGATTAATGATTAGAAATTAACCAACTTGTACCAAATAAACAGGTGGACATACGGCTTTACTACCCATTCTCGATCACCCTGAGCAAGGCAAGTATACTCCTCTGATTTGTCCATTTCTCATGTCTTCATTCTTGTATCTCTTGATGACACGATATACCACGATATTGTCTTGTTTCATGTTCCATGTTCATTGTGTTGGGAGGGGAAATATAGATATGTGATCAAACCCTGTTACTACTCATGTGAATAGCTTGGGTCCCGCACCGTGCAAGCGGGGTCAAAGCCGTACCATTTCATTATCATTGCATCTACCCAAGCCGATCACAATCTAGAAGTATTTCAAATATTTGCACATGTCAGGATTCAGTTGGTATTTCAGGATTTCATGGTTGTATTCATGTTCAGGCTGTATTTCATGTTCAGTTTGTATTTCATGATTCAGGTTGTATTTCATGTTCAGGACTCTTACCATGTTCCCTGTTTTACTTTCAGTATTTCTGTTCAGTTCATGTCTTGTTCTCATTTCCTGTACTTTACATTTATTCCTGTTTTCTTGATTCATACCATGATGTACATGTTATTTCTTGGATATACTAGCTCCGCTCCTGACTGGATAAGTTGCAGGTATACTTGCAGGATTATCATTCTACCTATGGGCCAGAGCCCGGGATCTTAGCTGAGCAGGATGGTTTTGACTTAGCTTGAGGTTTCAGGTTTAGACTGTCAGCTTTACTCTTAGATATTGTCTTTAGAATTCATGTACATTATTCTTGATGATTCGTACATTTATATACATAGAGTTGTGGATTATGGTGATCATTCTGGGATACGTTTTTAGATGCTGTGATTATATACTTTCATGTTATTTGGTTAGTTTTCCCTAGCTTGGTACAGCCTACTTCGTCGTGTCTAACGACGAAGGCTGGGCGTGTCCGACTCGTGTCCGATTATTCGGGAGCGGGTCGTGACAGAGAGAACCCCCTTTTTTGTTGACTTCTAGCAAGTAATTTATGGCCAGCAGCTTTAGCCATATTTAATGAAGATTTAGAATTTTGGGATAAAATAAAGCAGTGGAGAGAGAAGATAGAAAGAATGATGGATGCCAGTTTGACCCCTTTTTCTCCCTTGTATTTAAATTGAATGAATGAAAGTAAGGACAACAACGTTGTATGCAAATGCATATGTGTCATGACCCACACCCGTTTTCGGATACGAGACGTGTCCAAGCCAGCCTACGCCGTAGAGTCGGCGGTAGAACGCAGTCAAGCTCGCAAGAAATAAATGCTCAAAATACAACATTTGCTGCTCATTCACATTTCTACATTTATTACAACATTTACAAGATTTATATTAAAGGAAAATACAAAGTTTCACAATTAATGAAAATGACAACTAGTTCCACTATCTAGGTCGGCCTCAGCATACCCATGTCTTCCCAGTGCTAAGAGTGATCGCGGCTAACCTAAAAAATGTTGGTTTTCAGTCAGGAATGGAACAAGTACACAAATCGATGACAATGCGAAAACACAATAGAATTAACAAAACATGAAAATAACATATGAGAGATAAAACTGGAAGATAACTGATGACATAGCACGATAGAGAAGTACACAAGGAAAAACTAATAAAAGACATCGATTTAGGTGGTGTGAAATATCTTTTTCAACATGTGAACGGCTAGGGGGTAAATCCGACATCTACACGTGTCGGGTGCAGATGCTATTATTCACGAATAGAATCATGGGATAGTTCTGGGTAGTCCACATGTCTACTAAGATATTTCCCTCCCGACTACTCCGTGTGACGAGCGTGTCAACAAGCAGCAAGATATATGTAGATGAATGAAATATACTATGAATCGGAAAGCAATCAGAAA
>JANAVB010011397.1:12149273-12211773 GCA_029216955.1 Iris pallida | reverse complement strand
TACCGTAGAATAATCGTACAACCTAAACCAATCACATAACCATCTTGTGCTCTGAAACACTTATATGTATTACAGTTCATAGATTCTCTATTCTATTTTCATGTACTCATTTATTTATCTATATCTCTTGTATTCATGTACTTTCTTTACAGCATGTCTTGTATCTTATTCTATTGCTAGTTCTATATTTCCTACCATATTTTGGAACTGCTTTCAGAGTTATGTACTTCACTCCAATCCTAACTGGATAACCACATTAGGAATATTATGCCCCCAAATTATTGGACTACAGGATGATGCTAGCTGAGACGGATCTCGATGTTCTATTCACCGTGAGTTGTCTCCCGGAGTTCTAGGCCATTGTATTTTGATTTATGTTTCGTTATCGGATTTGTCTCCGATACATTCTGGTCATGTATATTCATTTATAGACTTTATTTGTTTCAGAGTTATTGCTATCTTTCCTATTTCATATCTTCCTTAGCTGTTATGATGTGATTTGAGAACATTTGTTATCATCCATCACCTAGATGTTGTACGAATTTATTGGATACTTGACAGCGTTTCTACCCCGATACTGCGGCATAGGCTGGTCGTAGCCCACACACTCATGCCCGAATATCCGGGTGCGGGTCGTGACAAACTGTAAGCTAGAGTTATTCCGACTGGACTAGTCCTCACAAGAGAAAACCAGTATATATACATCCTTGTGTTTTGTTTGCTCTATGCTCTCTACTTTTATTTACATATCTGTGATATATATATATTTTGTGATCTTGTTGCTAATGATTTTTAAATAGCTAATTTTCCGTTGCCTACTCTATTCACCCCCTCTAGAGTATAGTGCTTTATATTTCGTTCCTACAATTGGTATTAAAGCGGGTTACGCAGGTAAAGGAAGGTAACATTTTATTATATTCTTATCTATACTATTGTTACATAGATCACTATATTACACATGGCAATTGTAAAATTAACAAGTGAAGGCTGGGCCACAAACAAACCCCCAATGTTTGATGGTACAAATTACACATACTGGAAAATACGCATGAGTTTCTTCTTGAAATCTCTAGATTTTGACTTATGGTCTATTGTGATTTATGGCTATAAAAAGCCTCCTCGTGTTCTTGTTGATGGAGAGTTGGTTGAGAAACCCCATGACAAGTATACTGAAGCTGAAAAGAAATATGCTAGTTTTGATGCACGTGCTATTAACGCTTTATTTTGTGCCTTAGATAGGACTGAATTTAACAGGGTGTCTACATGCACAACATCCAATGAAGTGTGAAAACTTCTCGAAGTTACTCACGCAGACACGACACGAGTCAAGGAGTCAAAGATCAGTCGACTTACTCAGGAGTATGAGGCATTCAAGACGAAGCCAAACGAATCCGTCACTCAGATGTTTACAAGATTTTTGGATATTGTAAACCCTTTGTCTTCTCTAGACAAGGAATACAATAATTATGAGACGATTTGCAAACTTCTACGAGCTCTCACGAAGAACTGGATTCCAAAGGCTACTTGTTTTACTTAACAAAAATGCCTAAAATTGGCTTTTGAAAATAAAACGAGAAAAAGTACAGAAAGTACAAATTGTTCTGGGAAGTATTGCTATGGAAGTCTGATCTGAAGGTGATCACTTTGTTCTTTGGACCATACGATGATGATGAAGATCACTGCTAGAAGATGAACAACCGGAAGAACTAAGTCACCAGAAAGGTATTGACGCACTTGGGCACTAATGACGAGGTCGAATGCTTTCCTGCTTTACTTCACTTTGTTATGGAGGAAAAGTTGAAGAAGAATGCTCTGGAAAATCAAAGTCTCTAGGCTCTGATCTCTGTATTATCTCCTGTCTATGTCTCTGCTCCTTTATTCTGAAAATCAGTCTATTTATAGACTAAAACACGTTATGCGTAAAAAGCATCCAAACCAAGGTTTTACGCTAGCAACCGTCATCGTGGGATGACACACGTTCCATTACTTCAACAAAATAAGGAGGGCACGTATACACGTCCCTCGATAAGCGTGGCATGAAAGCCACGTGGGCAAACCACGTTTTAAAATAATCAGGAAGGATCGGGCGTAAAAATGACCCAAAATATGCCTGAGCGTAAAGTGTAAGTTGGCGTAAAAACAACTCAAAATAAACTTCCCAGCGTAAAGTGGCTAAAATAGCCTTGAGCGTAAAACTTATCCCAAATAGACTTTACGCTTACAATAGTTTTGAGCGTAAAAGCTCAAATAACTATCGTGCGTAAAAAAAGTAATTTTATTGAGCGTAAAATAGCCTTCTATGTACACCATACGACAAGTATCGAGTTTGGTGAAAATCCGATCTTCTCGACTTCTGTGTTGCATGCTATCAGCATAATTATTCTGTCAAATCAAATCTTCTGCATTAAATGCGGCCTGACAGCCTGTCCCTGGCATAAAGTAGCTCGCGTAAAATCCAGTACAAATGGCCTTGGTGTAAAATAGCTCATAAAGAGTTGCTTGCATAAAGTTTTCAATTCCTTTGATTTAGTCAAAATAAAGCACTTTTTACGCTCCTACAAGACCCCTTCAAAGTTTTCGGAATTTGAAAAGACTTCAAAAATTTCAAAATACTTTGAATATGAAAAGTCAAAAAATGGCGCCGGTCAATACTCAACCGTCGTAATAAATTTTCTCTCAAAACATTCGAACTCCTCTTCGTCTCCCCGAGTTGCATTGATAATATTCAGTTTTCCATGGGGAATATGAAGGGTTGATTGATTGTATATATAAGGAAAAGTTTTCATTCTCACTTCTCACCCTCATATTGTCATGGCACCGAAGAAAGAGATAGAGGCTGACAAGGAAAAGGTTAAAGGCTCAAGGCTTGACATAGAGACGGAGGCCGATCAATCGCTTCGAGCACGCAACTTCATGGAGTACTTTGGACTGACTCCAGCGATCTTCGATCGTATAAATGGTGGTCCTTCAACTGCCTACGAAGGACCCGGTGATGCAGAAGCATTCCTCGATCTGATGCGTCGTTCAGGGATCCACAATGTGCACGAGTTAGGTGCCTCCCTTCGTCAGCCCAATGAAGGAGAGAAGAAGAAATAATGTTTTGTGTAGGGGTGTCATCTATGTATTATGACACTCAACTTATTGTAGGGGCCTACTCTCTTTTTATGAAATAAAATCTTGGTGTTGTTTTCACCTTTATTCATGTGGTGCATTGATATAGGATCATTCTACACCTCTTTTGACTGTTTCCATGTTTGCTCATTCCCAAGAGAAATAAAACAACATGTGGCAGCTATTCTGTTGTTATGAGCGCCTCTTATTAGGATCTTTCCCGAAATAGATTCACGCCATCTGCTTCTTTGAACCTTTATAAATAGCTGAGTTAAAGAATGCATTCTCATTCCTTTATTCTTCTTCTTCTCCGAAGATGACTTTTTGCATGACTCCATCCTCCGACAAAGGATTGATGATGGCGATGCTTGTGTTATCAGTCATTGATTCAACAACACTTAGGGCCGAACCATCTGATCTCGATGGTAAGCCCAACGTGAAATATTAACTTTTCTGTGTATAATCATCATTATCCATTGTTATGTGCGTCACCTTTCACCGAAATAGGTATTTGATTTACATAAAAGGGGCAGAGTGCGCTCTTCTTTGATTAAACAGGGTACGCAATCGGCTGCCTTTGAGCTTTTGTTGAAAACAAGCACCTATCTTTGATAGATAAGGCGCGCCTGCTGAAAACGAGCGCAAATCCTTGATAAATAAGGTGCGCCTGAAAAACGAGCACAAATCCTTGATAGATAAGGTGCGCCTGTTGAAGACAAGCATTTGTCTTTAACTGAACAAGGTGCGCGAGCATCTGTCTTTGACTGAACAGGGTATGCCCGTCTTTGATGGGCCAGTTTGTGCCTGATGATGATGACACTTTTATTGATTAGTTTCTTTTTCTGTGCTATTTTCTGCAGAAGCTTGGTTAAAGAACTTTTCCAGAACTGGCATTGGCGATATGGATGCTGTGGGGAGCATTCTTCTGACACACACATCAAGGAGCTCATGCGCTTTTGACGCGCAAATCAGACAACTCAGAACTCTTCGTGGGGATAAAAGGGTCTTCCTCAGATGATAGGAGGAGCCTTTATACATGGAAAGTTGGATGGTGGAGTCAACTCTAACCCGAGAAGTTGGGTAGTAGAGTTCCTTTCACGGCAGAACTAGAAATCATATCCCAATGCTGGATACGTTCCTATTTCTTCTGAAGGGCCGTCATTTCTCCACCAGTTGTATTGGCAGCAATACGTCTTCGGGCTGCCATACTCTAGGATTCTCCTCTCGTCTGAGAGAGAAGACCAGAGTTAATTCCTACTGCTCTTGTTGCCATTGAGGCTCATACAGCAAGGAATTGCCACCAACAACGAATTCGATGAAGAAGATCCAAAGAAGTAATAGATCTCCATTAGGTCATCGTTGTCGTATAGAATGAAAATCCAAGATACAATAGATTTCCATTATGATTTGTAAGAAAGTCTAAGAAATGTAATAGACTTTTATGATGATAAAGTGAGAATGGAAATGACAATTCTGTGTGAAATACTCCTTTGAAACTTTTTCGATGTTCATGGTATTTTGACAAATCAAAAAAAATTTATCAGTGATAACTTGATCTTAGCGTATGATTCTCAGAAAAGAACTATTGTTTGTTTTAATATATTTGTCAGAGGTAATATGAACGTGACAAGTCTTCTACACTCAATAACTTGTATCTATCCAGAGGTAATATGGACATGATAGATAATGAAATCTTGTTTTCTGTTTAGAGTATACAATACTGTCAGATGTAATATGGATATGACAGATCGTAACAACTCAAAGAAAAATAGATTAATATCTATTCAGAGGCCAAATGCACATGATAGATAGGAAATATAAGCAGACTTAATATTTATTCAGAGGTCATAAGAACGTGATAAATAACAAATCCAACTTTTTAATCAACTGATAAGATTGAAATTTCGCTCTGAGAAGACAAGTAATCAGCTTAACCAAACATTGGTACCCGGGGAAATAAGAAGACAGACGTCATTGAGGACATACGCCAATATTGAAAGAATGAATGAACCAGCGTTTATTTTAAGAAAAGAAAGATCATTTCAATTCCACAATTAAATGGATGAATCTGATGTAATGAATGAACATGTCTTTTCGGGAATGAAAAGTTGTTTAAATTTCAAGACCGGTTCATTAATAGCTCTCTCCTATAAATAGATGAGAACTCTTTGTAACATTTCATCCTTTTTTCCATTCCTCTATTGGAAATGTCTTCCAAGGACGTGCTGCAAAAGACTGAAGTCACCACGAAGGTTGAGAACGTCATTGAGACACGCCCGTTGAGCCAATTGTGTCAGGCCCAACCGAAATAGGCGAAGGCTCTTCTACGCCCAAGCCATCCCAAGACATCTTCGCTTTCTTAGTAGAACCAGGAAAAACTCCTGAAGAAGAGGCGTTGAGGATGGCTGCCTGCAAGTTTTTTGTGAACTCAGGCAATGATGTCTTTGATACATTGGTTGACTATGTATTCAATAAGGAAGGCAGTGGTCCTCGTCCTTAATCCTTTGTTCTGAAAAAAATAATAAAGATTTTATTTTCATTCTGTGTCTTTCTCTTATTTTTATACATAGTACTTCTTAAGAAATTTGCCATTGATCGGCATCATGAGTAAATCTCCAATGGACTTAGATAACCGATAGGCACCGTTGGAAAAAACTGTCTTGATAACATAAGGGCCTTTCCATTTTGCTTAGAATTTTCCTTTGCTTTTATGAGTCATCACCATCGATCTTCGAACGTCTAAAACTAGCTCACCGACCTTGAATACCCTCTCTTTAACTTTACGATTGAAAGTTCGAGATATACGGGCTTGATATAGCTCAATGTGATGTTGTGCTTGAAGACGCTTCTCGTCCAATCCTTCAAGTTCTTGGAGTCGTAAGCTATCATTATTCTCTGTTGTTAGCTCATTAGCAATAGCTATTCGAAGAGATGGAATCTGAATTTCCAATGGAAGGACAGCCTCGCATCCGTCGACCAATGAAAATGGTGTAAAACCGGTAGGAGTTCGGACTGTCGTTTGATAAGCCCATAAACATTCTCCAAGTTTCTCATTCCAATCACGTTTATTAGAAGAGACGAACTTTTTGAGAAGTTTGATGATCGTCTTGTTGAAAGCTTCGGCCAAACCTTAGTAGCTAGATTATAAGCCGTAGAAGCCAGATTTTGAATTCAATTCTTATCACAAAATCGGTAAAATACCTGACTGGAAAATTGTGGTCCATTGTCATGAATTATCCGTCGAGGAATTCCGAAGCGATAAAGGACATGGTGTTTGATGAAGCTAATCACATTAAATGTTTTCACTTCAACAAGGGAAACTGCTTCTGCCCACTTAGAAAAGTAATAGGTTATAGCCAATATATACCGATGTCCCTTGACAGAAGGATGATTAATCGGACCAATAATGTCCATGCCCCAAGCTTCGAAGGACCAAGAAGCTGCTGTAGGATACAAGAATTCAGACGGTTGATGAATAAGATCAGCATGAATCTGACATGCTTTACATCGTCTGGCATAATCAACAGCATTTGCTATCATAGATGGCCAATAATATCCTATTCTTCAAATGCGGTCTTATAATTTCGGACCAGGTTGATGAGCACCACAAACCCATCATGAGCTTCGCGAAGTATTTGTTTAGCCTCACTTTCTGAGAGACAGCACAGCAAAAGTCTATCATATGAACGACGGTATAGCATATGTAAAGGCGAATCATAATAAAATCGAAATGATCGTCTTTTGATTGATGCAGCTTCTTTTGGATCTTCAGGTAAAATCCCATGAACCGCATAATCAATGAATGGACTTCTCCAATCCCTCTGCAGGGAACTTGACTCTTTAGTATAACTCTGTTCAATATACAAATTATTCTTGACACATAATAAGTCTCGGTCCAACAAAGTAATTGTGTTTTGTATTCGAATTGGAACAGCTAAATCTGCAGCTAGGCTAGCAAGAGCATCAGCTTCCACATTCTGAGAATGTGGTACGAATTCGATGAAGAATCCTTTGAATGAAAGGACCAACTCAATTACCACTTGATGATAAGGGATGAGATCAGGATTTCTGACTTCATAAGTCCCTCTAACCGATTAACAATCAGTTAAGAATCTCCATAGGCTTCCAGGAATTCAATGTCCAATTCTTTTGCTACTTAGAGACCAACCAACAGAGCATTGTATTCTGCCACATTGTTAGAGCATGGCTCATTGAGAGAATAAGCATGGTATATGACTATTTTGTCATGAGAAACCAAGACGATTCCTACTCCGGAGACGATATTGCCTTTGGGTCCAACCCGTGATGCTCCATCAAAGTATAATTGCCAAATATCATCCCTCAAAGTCATATTGCAATCTACGACTTCATCTGGAATATCTTCATATAGCTTCGATGTTTCAGGTTTAGGGTAAGCTGCTAAGAAATCAGCTAATGCTTGACCCTTCACTGATTTTTGAGGTACATAGACCATGTCATAAGGAGTGAGCAACATCGCCCAGGTAGCTAACCTGGAGTTAAAAATGCTTGGTTTTCTCATCAGTACCCGAATAGGATTTATTCTGGAGATGATATGAATAGTTTATCCTGACACATAATGTCGTGTCTTTTGAATAGCAAAAACCAAAGCCAGACATTCCTTTTCTACAGGAGTATACCTATGTTCAGCTCCGACCATCATCCGGCTAAGATAATAAATTGCTTATTCATGACCCATATCACTTTTCTGTGCAAGAAGAGTACCAAGTGAATGATCCAAGGCTCAAACATATAGCAAAAATGGTCTCCCTACCACTGGGGGTACCAGAATAGGTGGATTTGTAAGGTATTGTTTGATGTCATTGAAAGCTTTTTGACACGTTTCATCCCAAACAAATGATACATCCTTCTTTAATAGACGGGAGAAAGGTTGGCATCTCCCAGAGAGATTGGATATAAATATCCTGATATAAGCAATGCGACCTTGGAAGCCGCAAAGTTCTTTTAAATTGCGTGGAGGACGCATTTCAAGAATTGCTTTGATTTTATCAGGATCAACATGGACACCCTGAGAAGTGATGACAAATCCCAAAAACTTGCCACTGGAAACCCCTAAGAAGGACTTAGTAGGGTTCATTTTCAATTGATGCTGACGCATCAATTCAAATACTGTCTTTAAGTCTTGAATGTGATCATCTTTTGATCGACTTTTGACAGCAATGTCATCTACGTAACATTCAACTGTCTTCCGTAGATATTCTTGAAAGATGTTGCTCATAGCCCTTTGATACGTGGCACCGGCATTTTTAAGACCAAACGGCATAACCGTATAGCAATAAACCCCAAGGGGTGTTCGAAAAGCAGTATGCTTCTCATCTTCGGGATGCATCTTGACACTACTACAAAAATGGTTAACAATGACGGTCAAATATGCTAATTGATGACATTTATCCGGCTGTCATCTATGTAGGTGTCATCTTTATCGTGAAAAAATAATGACAACTAGACACCCGTCATCTTTATTTATAAAAGATGACTTGTATTAGTCATCTCTATTTATAAAAGATGACTTCTATGTGTCATCTTTATTTACAAAAGATAACTTTTTTGTGAGACAACAATGACAGCTCAACACACGTCATCTTTCTTTATAAAAGATGACTTTATGCGTCATCTTTATTTACAAAAAATGACTTTCATGCGTCATCATTATTTACAAAAGATGACTTTTATCGTTAGACAACAATGACATCTCAACACATGTCATTGTTACGTAGAAAAGATGACTTATATACGTCAGCATTATGTTCAAATATGATTTCTATACATCATTTGTATTTACCATAGATGACTTTTATTGTAAAACAACAATGACGACTCAAAACACATCATCTTTATTTATATAAGATGACTTATTTGCGTCATCTTTATTTATAATTTATGACTTTTATGCGCCGTACCCAATTTTCTATCTGTATTGTACAATTTATATTTTGTATACAATATTCCATTGAAGAAAAACACAGAAGAAAAGTAATATGTACCACCAACCAAATACATTTAATTTCATAATTATTCAAAATGCCAACATTGAACTAAAACAATATTACTTCATTCTTACATACATCAAAACATATAAAGAACCTCAAAAGGTTACAAATATATAGTTTTAGGCTCCAAAACTGAGGCCAGCAATCTGTTCCGAGGCAAGATCCTTTCCTGCACAGAGAACCTGACAAATCAAAGAGGCAAAAGCATTATCCGAAAGTAAGAAAAGGATAATAGCTATCATTGAATAAAGACACCACTACAAACTTCCATGGTAGCTGCAAGTGGAATCTATTATTATAGTGTCCGTAGATACATTCGATACAATAGCTCAATATACATGCTGAATAATGTAGATAGTTGTTGAAGAATGTGCATATGAGCATACTTAAACTCAAGATATTACATGGTATGGTATGCAAATTAAAACTGGACTGGGGCAGTATAAGAGATACCTTGCAATTATTTGAATACAAGCGAAGAGGTGGTCAATATAGCTAAATTGAAAATGACTTCAGCTAAGCCTACCAAATTAAAGGCACTATACTGTAGGTTTCTTTGTTGTAAGAAAATTTGAATGACAACAATTTTACTATTGATCTTACTGAAAGCACTTCTACAATGTCTGCATGCAGCACCATAGGATGTCTAATCACATTATTTAACTTAGACAAAGCCTCCGCAAAGTACAAGAAAGATAGCAGAATTATTAATAAAAAGAAGAACTTGATAACTTAATGTGTATAAATATCACGACGACAAATTCCAATACAATTACCTCACAATAAAAGGTTGAAAGACAGAACCACCAAACTCAGCACATACACCTATACCATATACAGCAGCCTAAAAATAAAATAATGTCATTAAGAAAACTGGGGTGGCGATATTTGTGTGTTAGGTGTGTTGTATACACATGGAACAAATTACCATATTATCCTATAGTGTCCTGCACCAAACATCTCAACATCAACTTCAAATTCAAAAGACTTCAAGTATTAACCTTTGCATCTTCTGGGCCTAGCTTAAAATGCTGAAAAATAAACCTCGAAAGATGCATGTGACTTAGAACAAAGCAAAATGATATGTCAACAGAAAACAGAGCATGGAGAAAGTGCCATGACCAATAAAGTAGCTAGAACATAAGCAATCTAGCGTGCGCACTCACACACACACAATCTTCACCCACATTAACACAAGTACACTCGCATTGTCTTTGAAGCTAATATCTAAAAGTTCCTCCAAAGGGTACTTTTTCTAACCACTGCTCTCAATTTACACATAACATGAAAGCTTTTAACAGACTTCTCTACTGTACATGTTTCTGCTGAAATCATAAAATATTCAGGATGACTTAACCCTATTCGAAAGGAAATAGTCATGCGCTTTTGACGCGCAAATCAAACAACTCAGAACTCTTCGTGGGATAGAAGGGTCTTCCTCAGATGATAGGAGGAGCCTTTATACACGGAAAGTTGGATGGTGGAGTCAACTCTAACCCGAGAAGTTGGGTAGTAGAGTTCCTTTTACGGCAGAACTAGAAATCGTATCCCAATGCTGGATACATTCCTATTTCTTCTGAAGGGCCATCATTTCTCCACCAGTTGTATTGGCAGCAACACGTCTTCGGGCTGCCATACTCTAGGATTCTCCTCTCGTCTGAGAGAGAAGACCAGAGTTAATTCCTACTGCTCTTGTTGCCATTGAGGCTCATACAGCAAGGAATTGCCACCAACAACGAATTCGATGAAGAAGATCCAAAGAAGTAATAGATCTCCATTAGGTCATCGTTGTCGTATAGAATGAAAATCCAAGATGCAATAGATTTCCATTATGATTTGTAAGAAAGTGTAAGAAATGTAATAGACTTTTATGATGATAAAGTGAGAATGGAAATGACAATTCTGTGTGAAATACTCCTTTGAAACTTTTTCGATGTTCATGGTATTTTGACAAATCAAAAAAAATTTATCAGTGATAACTTGATCTTAGCGTATGATTCTCAAAAAAGAACTATTGTTTGTTTTAATATATTTGTCAGAGGTAATATGAACGTGACAAGTCTTCTACACTCAATAACTTGTATCTATCCAGAGGTAATATGGACATGATAGATAATGAAATCTTGTTTTCTATTTTAGAGTATACAATACTGTCAGAGGTAATATGGACATGACAGATCGTAACAACTCAAAGAAAAATAGATTAATATCTATTCAGAGGCCAAATGCACATGATAAATAGGAAATATAAGCAGACTTAATATTTATTCAGAGGTCATAAGAACGTGATAAATAACAAATCCAACTTTTTAATCAACTGATAAGATTGAAATTTCGCTCCGAGAAGACAAGTAATCAGCTTAACCAAACATTGGTAGCCGGGGAAATAAGAAGACAGACGTCATTGAGGACATACGCCAATATTGAAAGAATGAATGAACCAGCGTTTATTTTAAGAAAAGAAAGATCATTTCAATTCCACAATTAAATGGATGAATCTGATGTAATGAATGAACATGTCTTTTCGGGAATGAAAAGTTGTTTAAATTTCCAAGACCGGTTCATTAATAGCTCTCTCCTATAAATAGATGAGAACTCTTTGTAACATTTCATCCTTTTTTCCATTCCTCTATTGGAAATGTCTTCCAAGGACGTGCTGCAAAAGACTGAAGTCACCACGAAGGTTGAGAACGTCATTGAGACACGCCCCGTTGAGCCAATTGTGTCAGGCCCAACCGAAATAGGCGAAGGCTCTTCTACGCCCAAGCCATCCCAAGACATCTTCGCTTTCTTAGTAGAACCAGGAAAAACTCCTGAAGAAGAGGCGTTGAGGATGGTTGCCTGCAAGTTTTTTGTGAACTCAGGCAATGATGTCTTTGATACATTGGTTGACTATGTATTCAATAAGGAAGGCAGTGGTCCTCGTCCTTAATCCTTTGTTCTGAAAAAATAATAAAGATTTTATTTTCATTCTGTGTCTTTCTCTTTTTTTTATACATAGTACTTCTTAAGAAATTTGCCATTGATCGGCATCATGAGTAAATCTCCAATGGACTTAGATAACCGATAGGCACCGTTGGAAAAAACTGTCTTGATAACATAAGGGCCTTCCCATTTTGCTTAGAATTTCCCTCTGCTTTTATGAGTCATCACCATCGATCTTCGAACGGCTAAAACTAGCTCACCGACCTTGAATACCCTCTCTTTAACTTTACGATTGAAAGTTCGAGATATACGGGCTTGATATAGCTCAATGTGATGTTGTGCTTGAAGACGCTTCTCGTCCAATCCTTCAAGTTCTTGGAGTCGTAAGCGATCATTATTCTCTGTTGTTAGCTCATTAGCAATGGCTATTCGAAGAGATGGAATCTGAATTTCCAATGGAAGGACAGCCTCGCATCCGTTGGCCAATAAAAATGGTATAAAACCGGTAGGAGTTCGGACTGTCGTTTGATAAGCCCATAAACATTCTCCAAGTTTCTCATTCCAATCACGTTTATTAGAAGAGACGAACTTTTTGAGAAGTTTGATGATCGTCTTGTTGAAAGCTTCGGCCAAACCATTAGTAGCTGGATTATAAGCCGTAGAAGCCAGATTTTGAATTCAATTCTTATCACAAAATCGGTAAAATACCTGACTGGAAAATTATGGTCCATTGTCATGAATTATCCGTCGAGGAATTTCGAAGCGATAAAGGACATGGTGTTTGATGAAGCTAATCACATTAAATGTTTTCACTTCAACAAGGGGAACTGCTTCTGCCCACTTAGAAAAGTAATAGGTTATAGCCAATATAAACCGATGTCCCTTGACAGAAGGATGATTAATCGGACCAATAATGTCCATGCCCCAAGCTTCGAAGGGCCAAGAAGCTGCTGTAGGATACAAGAATTCAGACGGTTGATGAATAAGATCAGCATGAATCTGACATGCTTTACATCGTCTGGCATAATCAACAGCATCTGCTATCATAGATGGCCAATAATATCCCATTCTTCAAATACGGTCTTATAATTTCGGACCAGGTTGATGAGCACCACAAACACCATCATGAGCTTCGCGAAGTATTTGTTTAGCCTCACTTTCTGAGAGACAGCGCAGCAAAAGTCCATCATATGAACGACGGTATAGCATATGTAAAGACGAATCATAATAAAATCAAAATGATCGTCTTTTGATTGATGCAGCTTCTTTTGGATCTTCAGGTAAAATCCTATGAACCGCATAATCAATGAATGGACTTCTCCAATCCCTCTGCAGGGAACTTGACTCTTTAGTATAACTCTGTTCAATATACAAATTATTCTTGACACAGAATAAGTCTCGGTCCAACAAAGTAATTGTGTTTTGTCTTCGAATTGGAATAGCTAAATCTGCAGCTAGGCTAGCAAGAGCATCAGCTTCCACATTCTGAGAACGTGGTACGAATTCGATGAAGAATCCTTTGAATGAAAGGACCAACTCAGTTACCACTTGATGATAAGGGATGAGATCAGGATTTCTGAGTTCATAAGTCCCTCTAACCCGATTAACAATCAGTTAAGAATCTCCATAGGCTTCCAGGAATTCAATGTCCAATTCTTTTGCTACTTAGAGACCAACCAACAGAGCATTGTATTCTGCCATATTGTTAGAGCATGGCTCATTGAGAGAATAAGCATGGTATATGACTATTTTGTCATGAGAAACCAAGACGATTCCTACTTCGGAGACGATATTGCCTTTGGGTCCAACCCGTGATGCTCCATCAAAGTATAATTGCCAAATATCATCCCTCAAAGTCATATTGCAATCTACGACTTCATCTGGAATATCTTCATATAGCTTCGATGTTTCAGGTTTAGGGTAAGCTGCTAAGAAATCAGCTAATGCTTGACCCTTCACTGATTTTTGAGGTACATAGACCATGTCATAAGGAGTGAGCAACATCGCCCAGGTAGCTAACCTGGAGTTAAAAATGCTTGGTTTTCTCATCAGTACCCGAATAGGATTTATTCTGGAGATGATATGAATAGTTTGTCCTGACACATAATATCGTGTCTTTTGAATAGCAAAAACCAAAGCCAGACATTCCTTTTCTACAGGAGTATACCTATGTTCAGCTCCGACCATCATCCGGCTAAGATAATAAATTGCTTATTCATGACCCATATCACTTTTCTGTGCAAGAAGAGTACCAAGTGAATGATCCAAGGCTCAAACATATAGCAAAAATGGTCTCCCTACCACTGGGGGTACCAGAATAGGTAGATTTGTAAGGTATTGTTTGATGTCATTGAAAGCTTTCTGACACGTTTCATCCCAAACAAATGATACACCCTTCTTTAATAGACGGGAGAAAGGTTGGCATCTCCCAGAGAGATTGGATATAAATATCCTGATATAAGCAATGCGACCTTGGAAGCCGCAAAGTTCTTTTAAATTGCGTGGAGGACGCATTTCAAGAATTGCTTTGATTTTATCAGGATCAACATGGACACCCTGAGAAGTGATGACAAATCCCAAAAACTTGCCACTGGAAACCCCTAAGAAGGACTTAGTAGGGTTCATTTTCAATTGATGCTGACGCATCAATTCAAATACTGTCTTTAAGTCTTGAATGTGATCATCTTTTGATCGACTTTTGACAGCAATGTCATCTACGTAACATTCAACTGTCTTCCGTAGATGTTCTTGAAAGATGTTGCTCATAGCCCTTTGATACGTGGCACCGACATTTTTAAGACCAAACGGCATAACCGTATAGCAATAAACCCCAAGGGGTGTTCGAAAAGCAGTATGCTTCTTATCTTCGGGATGCATCTTGACACTACTACAAAAATGGTTAACAATAACGGTCAAATATGCTAATTGATGACATTTATCCGGCTGTCATCTACGTAGGTGTCATCTTTATCGTGAAAAAATAATGACAACTCGACACCCGTCATCTTTATTTATAAAAGATGACTTGTATTAGTCATCTCTATTTATAAAAGATGACTTCTATGTGTCATCTTTATTTACAAAAGATAACTTTTTTGTGAGACAACAATGACAGCTCAACACACGTCATCTTTCTTTATAAAAGATGACTTTATGCGTCATCTTTATTTACAAAAAATGACTTTCATGCGTCATCATTATTTACAAAAGATGACTTTTATCGTTAGACAACAATGACATCTCAACACATGTCATTGTTACGTAGAAAAGGTGACTTATATACGTCAGCATTATGTTCAAAATATGATTTCTATACATCATTTGTATTTACAATAGATGACTTTTATTGTAAAACAACAATGACGACTCAAAACACATCATCTTTATTTATATAAGATGACTTATTTGCGTCATCTTTATTTATAATTTATGACTTTTATGCGCCGTACCCAATTTTCTATCTGTATTGTACAATTTATATTTTGTATACAATATTCCATTGAAGAAAAACACAGAAGAAAAGTAATATGTACACCAACCAAATATATTTTATTTCATAATTATTCAAAATGCCAACATTGAACTAAAACAATATTACTTCATTCTTACATACATCAAAACATATAAAAGAACCTCAAAAGTTTACAAATATATAGTTTTAGGCTCCAAAACTGAGGCCAGCAATCTGTTTCGAGGCAAGATCCTTTCCTGCACAGAGAACCTGACAAATCAAAGAGGCAAAAGCATTATCCGAAAGCAAGAAAAGGATAATAGCTATCATTGAATAAAGACACCACTACAAACTTCCATGGTAGCTGCAAGTGGAATCTATTATTATAGTGTCCGTAGATACATTCGATACAATAGCTCAATATACATGCTGAATAATGTAGATAGTTGTTGAAGAATGTGCATATGAGCATACTTAAGCTCAAGATATTACATGGTATGGTATGCAAATTAAAACTGGACTGGGGCAGTATAAGAGATACCTTGCAATTATTTGAATACAAGCGAAGAGGTGGTCAATATAGCTAAATTGAAAATGACTTCAGCTAAGCCTACCAAATTAAAGGCACTATACTGTAGGTTTCTTTGTTGTAAGAAAAATCTGAATGACAACAATTTTACTATTGATCTTACTGAAAGCACTTCTACAATGTCTGCATGCAGCGCCTTAGGATGTCTAATCACATTATTTAACATAGACAAAGCCTCCGCAAAGTGCAAGAAAGATAGCAGAATTATTAATAAAAAGAAGAACTTGATAACTTAATGTGTATAAATATCACGACGACAAATTCCAATACAATTACCTCACAATAAAAGGTTGAAAGACAGAACCACCAAACTCAGCACATACACCTATACCATATACAGCAGCCTGAAAATAAAATAATGTCATTAAGAAAACTGGGGTGGCGATATTTGTGTGTTAGGTGTGTTGTATACACATGGAACAAATTACCATATTATCCTATAGTGTCCTGCACCAAACATCTCAACATCAACTTCAAATTCAAAAGACTTCAAGTATTAACCTTTGCATCTTCTGGGCCTAGCTTAAAATGCTGAAAAATAAACCTCGAAAGATGCATGTGACTTAGAACAAAGCAAAATGATATGTCAACAGAAAACAGAGCATGGAGAAAGTGCCATGACCAATAAAGTAGCTAGAACATAAGCAATCCAGCGTGCGCACTCACGCACACACAATCTTCACCCACATTAACACAAGTACACTCGCATTGTCTTTGAAGCTAATATCTAAAAGTTCCTCCAAAGGGTACTTTTTCTAACCACTGCTCTCAATTTACACATAACATGAAAGCTTTTAACAGACTTCTCCACTGTACATGTTTCTGCTGAAATCATGAAACATTCAGGATGACTTAACCCTATTCGAAAGGAAATAGTCATCTGGTAAATGTTAATCCCTATGTATCTTTAAAAACTAGCAGTTTATGGATGTTGGTGAAGAATAGTTCTGTCCAAGAGATCAAACAAGTAGATTTCAATTCATAATATCACCCAAACAAGAGAACAATTCCTTGAGCACTAGAATGAAGGTATGCTCGGTTAGTATTCATGTTATTGACAAACCAAAAGTTATGTATTCAATCCAACAAGTAATCGCCAAATGCTTACTAGTGTAGTGTATCCACAGAAACAAAATACATAAGAATATAAAAGTAGGTTAGCTATTTTCAATTAATTCAAAAGCCTGTAATCACGTCCCTATATAAAATGTCCTACCACAATTTGCATAATTGCGTAAACTTTGTATAATTCATAGTTTTGCTAACAAAAATAACAATACTATAATTCGTAGCAAATACTAACCAATAAATACCCCAATAGACACGTGAAACAGATACCAGTAGATAACCTAGTTGGGTGTAACAGACAATTAATCAAAGGTGCTGCTAGAAGTTGGGCATAAGACAACTTGGATAGAACCTATGAAAAATGTTGTATTTTGCTAATATGAGGATATAGTAAGAAGCAACAGAGTAGGGAACCAAAAAAAACTCCAAAGTAGTGAAGAAAAACTCTAGCATCTAATAACACATGAAGTCTGTTCCTTTCTAACATTAAACGTCATGTCTCCTACAGTTACACATAATTTTAGGAAAGCAAATGTCATTATTACATAAAAATCATGGTCATAACTGTAAGTCAATATCTACCGTAACAAACATAAGATTGTGCTCAACCTCCATACGATTATGGAGGCATGAGGAAAAAAATATGAATCCAAATTGGACATCTAGCAATCCAATTCAATAAAAAAAAACTGACAAACAGATAGATATAATAAGCATAGGACCAATAAAATAACTTCTTGAAATACTATATATATCCAAGAATTTCTGTTCCAAGGATTTATGCAAACAGGACTACACACACAAAGCATGATGAACTGCTAATGCAGGTACTAATGAAGATTTGTGAAAGACTTTGTAAAATTGTAGTGCCAGTGAAATAGTCAAACAAAACATAAATTTTAGCGTACAAGTTTCACAATCACACCAGAGGTAAGTGACCATCCTCAACCGCCAATCAATCAGTACGTGAAGATGAACCTGCTACTTAGCTACATAACCAATACATGTTGGACTCTAAACTGGATGTTATCTAACCATAGTTTCTAGCCAAAATTCAACGTGTAAGTGTAGGACTGTCATAGTATGTTGTCGCTGCAGAGAAGGATGGTGTTGTAGAAAAATCGAGAATTCGAACCTGAGATGACTTGAGGCCATCAAGAAAGGTCCTCTTTGACACCTCCTCGAAGTAGCCTTCCGAGCTGATCCCCCGGATCTTGCTGGCGAACTTCGTTGGGAACTTCGACGGGTCAAATCGGTCTATGGGGCAGATCCCGCTCTCCCCGTCCAGCATCTTCTCATAGTAGAGGTCGACTTCATTGTCGAATACCGAGACGAGGCCCATCCCGGTGACGACGAGCCGCTTCTTTGGATCGGTCTCCATCTATGGGCGGCGGTGGTGGCGGAGGCACAGATCAGAAGTGGAAGACGGAGCAGAGGTGGCTACAGTGACGATGGTGGTGGGGGACAGAGAGGAGGGGGCTGGTGGTAGAGTATAGACCTTCCATGAAGAAAAACCTAACCCTAGGAGAATGGTGGAGAGAGCGAGAAAGAAGAAAGGGGATATCTATTCTATGGATGGAGATAATAGTGAGAATAGCAGAGGAGGTAAAATATAGAGAGATGGATGGGGATTCGTAAAATATAGAGAGATGGACGGGATTCAGATCAGGTGTGGTAGGGTTTTGAAATTGGATTTTAGTTTTATGGGGATGAAAGAAGAATATGAAGAAGAATTTTAATTTTTTAATTAATTTAATCTTTTGTTATAAGAAATAAAATTTACCCTTGTATCTAATATTTTTATGTGACATAAATCTTTTTGGTAAATGAAGAAAAATAAATTAGTCCTATATAAGTTACAATTTTATCCTAAGATGTGGACATTTGGTATGCGGAATAATGTATAGCCAAAAAATAAATTCTTTGGAATTAAATTACTTGAAAAATTATATTTAGATGTTTGGTGAATATATAAATATTCTCGAGAAAAAAATAGAAGAAACTAAAATAAAGCCAAAAAACCTATAAAAAAAACTAATATAATTTCTTAAAAACATAAAAAAGGAAAAAAACTAGAAAACAATACCCAAATTTTTTTTAAAAAATATTCTTAAAAAGTAAAAAAATAGAATTAAAAATACAATAAATCCAAAGAATAACAAAAACATTTATAAAAAACTGATAAAAGATAATAAATAACTGGGAAAAAACTAAAAAAATAAGAAACAAAAAAAATCTTAAAATAAATAAAATAAATCTTAAGATTAGGTGATACTGGACATCTAGTGCATCTGTCTCAAATTATTTTGTGAAGTAATCAATCAATAGTAGCATAAACTTCCTTCATCTAATTAATACAGGATTCAATCCAATAGTATATATGTTAATTTTTTAATCAATAACTTATGACACACAACATGCTTTCATAATTGTTTAAACTAAATATGACTTTTGATATCGCAGTGTCATTGTTAGTCCCACATATGTTTTTTCACACACAAAAGATGACATCTCTAATTATTTGCATGACCCTTATCTTTTAGTCGTCATCTTATAGTATTTATCATGATATTAGTTTTCTTTAATGTCATTGATAAAGTTATTAATGACGATCATCCAATGAGCCAACATTAAATATATCATTAATGACATTTTAAGATAAGTGTCATCTATAAAGTATCATTGTTAATGATTTTTGTAGTAGTGTGATCTGATTGTATCCTGAAAATCCGTCCATGAAAGACATGCGTTCAAAACAGCATGTATTATCTATCATGACATCAGTAATTGGAAGTGAAAATTCGTCCTTTGGACAAGCTGCATTAAGATCTCGAAAATCTATGCAAACTCGGACTTTTCCGTTCTTCTTCATAACAGGAACAGTATTAGCAACCCAGTCTGGATGTTGTTCTTCACGAACAAAGCCACATGTAATCAACTTTTTAACTTCCGCTTCAATTGCATCCATCATATCTGGTCGAAAACGTCGCTGTTGTTGTTTTACATGCTTGGCATTAGGAAGAATATTGAGTTTATGAGTAGCAACTTTAGGATCCAAACCCGGCATATCCTCATAACTCCATGCAAAGATATCAATATATATTTTAATCAATTTTATTAACTCTTCCTTTTCATCTTCGGAAAGGTTCTTACTGATGAATATTGGCTTGGATGTAGTTCCGTCTCCAACATCGATTTGAAGAATCTCATACTCCGTAGGTGGTTGTCGTTGTTCAAAACGAAGTTTCCACTGTGTGTCCATCTGTTGGGCCCAAGGGTCATTTTCAAATGGCTCAGATTCGTTACCAGTTTGAACCATGTTGACTGAGAATATACACTTAGATTCATCATAATAGTCTCCTCGAGCATATTCAGATCCGATGACATGGATTTCTTCGAAATTTGAGGATTGTGAAGAATTAGAAGAGAATTCTTCTTGTATATCATAATTAAACATGTGGGACGGATCATATCCCAACCCATGACGAGTTTTCTGGTAAAACGGATCACCACATAATGGTAATCGTCTACCCTTGCCTTAATTGAGACCTTGCATAGCATTCAAATCATATCCCATATTCTGGATAATCTTGAGAGATTGTTGACTATTTTTGTCAATTCGGATTCTTCCTTTATCTTTATCTCTAAGATCATCCGTCTGAACAACATGGATATTTCTAGCCAAGTCAAACACAATTTGGCGCTTGTTTTTTTATCAGACGAAATCACAAAATAAGATTCTTCGTGACGTCTATAAGTTACACAAGCTTACGATGAAGCGGCTACAGGAAGAAGATAGGGAGAAGATGTTAAGAACCTTTGAGCATAAGATCCAACATCGACATGAGGAGGAAAAGAATTTTCCTTATGGTCAATGTATACAGTTTTCTCTGTATCTATGTCATCTTTATATTGATGACTTTGATCATCAGAAGATAATGTCATTCTTTCAACCAATTTGACGGCCATATAGTCAAAAAGGCAATCTTCATTGATATTGGAAAGTACAGAATGATCAATATTTACATCATTTATAATTTGACTGCTACGCTTTGGATTAATCATTAACGGACTGTCATCCGCCTTCTGCGTAGACTTTCCAAAGTTTATGATCAATGGTGGTTCTGGATCATTTGTACGAGAAGTACGTCCCTTGACTTTGATCATAAAGGGTTGGTCTTGGCTCTTGGCAGGAACATTCACTGACTTCTCAGATGAAGTTCGAGTTTTCCCTTTGACCTTGATCTTCAAAGGTTGGTCATTGACAGGTTGGGGTTGGATTCGTCCCTTGACTTTGATCTTCAAAGGTTGCTCTTCTGGAGGATCTTCATTAATAGACTGATCTTCGGCAGATGATCGATCTTCAGCCATGTCTGATATCTCCCTTACATGCTCTTGTTTATAGAGCATTGAATCAGAAAAATAGGCTTCGACACCCTTGAAATGATTGATATCAGCAAACTCAGTCTTCACAACCCCTTGGAAATCTACGTATTTGAAGCATTGGTGGAGAGTTGAAGGCACAATATTATGCTCATGTATCCATGGTCTTCCAAGAAGGATGTTGTAGGATACGTCTGAGTTAATAACATAGAATGTCACCATAGTTCGAAGATCACCAATCTGAATCTTCAGACGAATCTTCCCCAGTGGTTTACTCTTTCCAGAATTGAAACCAACTATCGTAGTACTAGTGTAAGTCAAGTCACTAGTAGGAATCCTTAATGGTCTTAGCATACTCTGAAGGATTATGCTAATGGAAGACCCAGGATCAATATAAATCCTGTCAACTTCAGTGGATTCGATATACCCAGTATAGCACAAAGGCCTGTCGTGCTTGTTATGCTTCAACAGCATGTCCTCTTGTGTGAAGGTAATGTTAGAAATAACCTCCATCACACTATGGCATTGTGGGCATGACACTGGTATATTATCGGGAGTCTTGAGTTGAGCTAAGCACGAGTCAGCTTGCAACAAAGCTTCACTCAAAGTTTCGCGACTTTCTTTAGAAAGGCGAAGCAACTCGAAGATAGAGAGTCTAGCCGGAGTATTAGCTAACTGGGCTAGAATATCAAATTTGTAGGGTTTCATTATCACCCCTTGACTGGCAGAAGACTTCAACGGGACGTCAAAGCGTACTACTTTCTGTTTCCCCTTCTCAACCACAGATGGTTTAGCAGGAACAAGAGACGGTTGAGTTGATGGTGTTTCAACATCCTCTGTCTCTTTGGAGGATCCCTCATAATCTTTATGGTACTCTTTTCCAAATCTTGTACCAGCAAAGGTTTCTTCTTCAGATTCATGAGAAGGAAGTACCATATTGCAGGATTTAGTCTTTCTTTCCTTAACCTTCTTCTTGTGAGGATTTTTATGAGGAACCTCAGAACCCAATCCGACAGTGGATTTTTTACTTTGAATTTGTAAAGGAAGCAGTACTCCTTTATCATAATTCAAACCTTCTGCCTTTTGAAAATCATAGCCCATCTTTTTCATGAGAAGGACTGATTGCTGACTATATAAGTGAATGGGAAGCGGACTTTTAACAGGTGGTTCAACAGAGGAAGGAGAAAAGATCTCTGTAACTATAGGAGAATGAGGAATAGAAGCCTCTGTAGCTACGGAAGGAGAAGGACTCGGGATACAAGGAAAAATTCCTGTAGGAGCTTTTTCATAAGCAGCAAAAACTTGTTGTGCCCTGTATAAGGGAACACTGTTTATAGCTAGCCACTGCTGATGAGTCAACTTGAGCTTAGTAGGAGGAGCCAGACTTGGAGGACATATGTTCAAACCTCTCAGTCTACCTTCCAAAGGAATGCCATCCCATAGATGATCCAAATCGTCAGGATCTGGAATAATATGAGAAATTATGTTACAGGTTTTGACTTTCTTACCCTTCTTAGATTTTGAAGTTTTTTCTTCATCTTCCATTTCAGGTACTAAGTCAGGATGTACCCACATAATTTCCCCATTCTTTAATGTGAGAGGCAACAATCCTTCATTTTCCTCTCTGGCAGGCGGGATATTTACAATCTTCATCGTCACCTTCGGAATTGGGACAATCCCATCTGGGACTTGTTGAGAAGGAAAAGGGCTTGTTGAGGAGGAAAACCTCCGAATTGAAGAGAAACCATATTGGTTGTGACTGTATGCTCATCGTTAGTTAAAGCATTGGCATTGGCATTGATCAGTTCTTGGATTTTCTTCTTTAGAATATAACAAGCCTTGGTGGGATGATTTATGTATCTGTGATAGATACAATACTTAGGATTGTCAGTCAAATTCACCTCATTAGGCCTTTTCGGCTCCAGAATTTGGAGTTTGCCGCTCTTTACCAGACATTGAAATATCCCTGGGATATTACTTTCGTCAAAAGAGTATTCTTCTTTTGGCTTAGAAGACTCCTGATTATTCGGCGTCATTTTATTTTTTGAAAGATTAACCATAAGAGTATCTTTCCTTTCCCATTACGATTGTCGGAATTATTACCAGAAGTGCCTTTCTTTTCTTTATCTTCTGAGGCAAAAATCATCCCATGCTCACGAGCCAACCTACCATTGGTCTAGGCAGAAACTGCTGCTATAATAAACGAGGCCCAATCTGTGAATTGGGAACCCGTGAAGACAGCAATGGATGGTCGCAGATTCATCTTGCATGTATCAATCAACGCTAAATCCGGCATACAGGAGGCATTTTCAGAGTCGCCTGTCGAAAACGTTCGATGAACGTCCGAGTATCTTCCTTCTCCTTTTGTTTAATTTCTATTAAGGAGGACATGTTCATGTCCATGCCCCCTTCATAGAAACGGGAGAGAAACATTGCTTTAAATTCGTCAAAAGACGAAATACAATTGTCGGGTAAACTATGATACCAGTCGTAAGCTGAACCCGTCAAACACCCGATGAACACTCGAGTGAGAAGAGCATCATTTTTCTGCAAATGCACTGTCATAATATCAAAGTAATTGATATACTAACTAGGAGAAGCCTTTCCATCAAACAATACCATTAATTGTGGCTTGAATTTCGGTAGAAAGGGTACATCATTTCAATGAGGATAAGGTTGCTTAATCCCTAACCTCTGGAGTTGATCCTTATGCTTCAGAACTTCAAACTGTGCTTTTAATTCATGCACTGCTTGAATAGCTTCACTAGTTTGAGGAAGCACATTTGATTGAATAGTTGTTGGATGTACCGTAACCCCACCGGAGGTGGCACATCTTCTGGAATGATGGGATCTGGGGATGCAGAATTTTGATTAAAAGTAGGCTCTTGAATATTCAAAGGTATATCAACCCCTTGACTATCTTGAGTTTGTGCTGCTACTTGCACCGGTGTTGCTACTGCCGGTTGAGCCGTTTGCTGAGTCATTATTATTTGGTGCATGCTTTGCATCATAGTAAGCATGTCCTTTAATGATTGCTCAACGGCAGTGAGACGTTGTTCTGTATTAGCAGATGACGTCTCTGGTTCATCTCCAATAGCGTAGGATTCAACCTCTCTTGAAGATACAGAAGGATTGGTATAGAGGTCTGAATCGACACCATCCGTTTCGGACTCAAGAGATTGAGTACCCCTAGCTTCTGAATCAGAAGTCTACAACTATCTTTGCCTTCTTGATCGAGTATTCTGATATACTCCTTCAAAGGAATCAAGAAGTCTGTTGAATTATTGTTGACCTGGAGTTTGGGACGTGTTGCGTCTTGTACGTCGTCCTCTGTTGGTATGAGATACCATGTTGACTGACGCATATGACAACTCATGTTCTTGGTCAACAACTTGTGGTTGAGGCTCATTGAAACTTAACCGATCAAAAACTGACCGTTTAGAAACCGAACAACAACACTTGATTACAATCTGATGACACTCGCAATGATGATTTTCTTGGGGGAGTGTCATAGGAGATTTTCTGTTTTTACGCTTTTGTACTAACAACTCGCGTAAATCAGAAGGAGCAGAGGAAGTAGTCTTCTTTATTACATTTGGGGTAGAGAAACGTTTAATCCCTTGTGTATAAAGAAGACTACTGGCTGCATTCGCAGAACCAACCTGTACATTTCTATGCGCTTGGAGTTGTGTGCGTAAATCCTGGGATTTTTGAGCACAAAGGACTCCATCTTTATTGCGTGTAATTTGAAAGTTTGGTACCTTGTGTACAGCAGTATAAGAAGGTTGTTGGTTGAAAACAGAAGTTTTAACAACTATGTTTTTATGCTTCATGCGTGTAGGTACATTCACTTTAGATGCAGAAGCATCTTTGTGAATTTTATCTACGTTTCCACAGACAGGAGATTTAGCTTTACGTATAGAGCGCAAGACATGAGTATCTGCCACGTCATAGACGGAAGATTTTTCTTTACGCGTGGAGCGTAAATTTTGTGTGTCTACCACATCACAGACGGAAGACTTATTTTTACGCTCAGAACGTAAAGTATTGGGGTCTACTACGCCACAGACGGGAGACTTATTCTTACGCGCGGAGCATAAATTTTGATTTTTACGTACGGGGCGTAAAACCTCACTTTTACGCGGTGAGCGTAAAACTTGGTTTTTACGTGCTGGGCGTAAAACTTGGGAATCGTTACTGTCACAGACAGGAGATTGATTTTTATGCTTAGGGCACAACACTGGAGTAAAGATTGCCTCGTTACAAATGGGAGCCTCTACAACAGGAGTAGGAAGGATTCCTTTGCCTTCAGAGACAGCAGGGAGATCCGAGGATACTTTGGATTTGGGAATCCAAACTTTTCGTGCTTTCCTCGATTTTTGAACAATGGAGCAGCGAGTACCCACCCCAGTTCGGAGCATTTCTTCGTAGGCAGTCTGGTTGAAGTGTACAACCAAAGTCTTCTTTGTTGATCCAATCGACACATCATCGTATTGAGCATTTGCCTCCTCGTCGGAGGAGAAGGTCGTCCCCAGCAGAGTCGCCATTTTGTTTCACTTAACAAAAATACCTAAAATTGGCTTTTGAAAATAAAACAAAAAAAAGTACAGAAAGTACAAATTGTTCTGTAAAGTATTGCTATGGAAGTCTGATATGAAGGCGATCACTTTGTTCCTTGGACCATACGATGATGAAGAAGATCACTGCTAGAAGATGAACAGCCGGAAGAACTAAGTCACCAGAAAGGTATCGACGTACTTGGGCACTGATGGCGAGGTCGAATGCTTTCCTGCTTTGCTTCACTCTGTTCTGGAAGAAAAGTTGAAGAAGAATGCTCTGGAAAATCAATGTCTCTAGGCTCTGATCTCTGTATTCTCTCCTGTCTATGTCTCTGCTCCTTTATTCTGAAAATCAGTCTATTTATAGACTAAAACACGTCATGCGTAAAAAGCATCCAAACTAGGGTTTTACGCTAGCAACCGTCATTGTGGGATGACACACGTTCCACTACTTCAACAAAATAAGGAGGGCACGTATACACGTCCCTCGATAAGTGTCGCATGAAAGCCACGTGGGTAAACCACGTTTTAAAATAATCAGGAAGGATCGGGCGTAAAAATGACCCAAAATATGCCCTGAGCGTAAAGTGGTAAGTTGGCGTAAAAACAACTAAAAATAAACTTTCCAGCGTAAAGTGGCTAAAATAGCCTTGAGCGTAAAACTTAGCCCAAATAGACTTTACGCTTACAATAGTTTTGAGCGTAAAAGCTCGAATAACTATCGTGCGTAAAAAGAAGTAATTTTCTTGAGCGTAAAATAACCTTCTCTGCAAACCATACGACAAGTATCGAGTTTGGTGAAAATCTGATCTTCTCGACTTCTGTGTTGCATGCTGTCAGCATAATTATTCTGTCAAATCAAATCTTCTGCATTAAATGCGGTCTGACAGCCTGTCCCTGGCGTAAAGTAGCTCGCGTAAAATCCAGTGCAAATGGCCTTTGCGTAAAATAGCTCATAAAGAGTTGCTTGCGTAAAGTTTTCAATTCCTTTGATTTAGTCAAAATAAAGCACTTTTTACGCTCCTACACTACTGTAATTATTGAAGGAAACAACATCACTACTATGTCTCTTAAAACACTCATGGATAAGCTACTCACTGACGAGCTGGAACTTCAAGACTTTGAAGAAGTTGCACCAAAGGAGAAGTCGATCGCCCTCAAAGCTCAACACAGAAGATATGTCGAAGATGATTTCGACGACAGTGACTCTAACTTTGATGATCAAGCTCTCATAGTAAAGAAGTTCAAGAAGTTCATAAGATTCAACCGAAGAAAAAAATAGTACAACAGCAACAATAGCAAAAATAGCAACAATGAAGAAGATCCAATCTACTACGGTTATAAGAAGAAAGGACACATCAAGAAGGATTGTCCGACAGCATCATCATCAACCAGGAAAAGTAACAAGTATGAAAAGGGTTACCTGAAGAAATCTACCTCCAGAAGATATGCTAACACAAGCATATGGCATGAAAGTGAAGCCAGCGACTCAGAAGATGAACAATCAGACGACGCTGCAAATGTATGCTTAATGGCATATGATCAGGTAAACACTAACTCCCGTTTGATAAATATGATGATTTTACCTTTGAATAGTTAGGTGAAGCCTTTAGTGACCTCTTAGGTGACTACATAAAACTGCGTAGTAAATACCAAAACTCTAAGAAGGTACTCAAAGAGTACAAAGGGAAAATAGGAAGACTTACCGACCTACTAGCTAAGGTTAGAAGTAATGTTAATTCTAGTGATGTTGGTAAGCTCTCTTCTGTCAAGTTGCAGTTACACGAGACCACAAGACTATCCGAAGAGAAAGACAAGACTATTACCAAATTAGAGGAAGACTTACTTAAAGACAAGAGTCTTCAGCAAGCACTAGTCAAAAATGATGCACTCGCTGCTAACTACAATACACTGTATGACACTTCCAAAAAGTTGAAAATTATGTTAGGAAAATAGCTTGAGGTTGCTGCTTCCTACCCTAACACTGTCACTTACCGAAACACTTGAACACTGCCAAATCCAACACTGTCAGACCAAATCCAACCAAATCTTTGCCCAAGAAGACTAATAGACATACATTATATTACAAATATCCAACTAGAAGACCAAGACCTACCAATCATGCACAACACACTGCATCTAACACTCAACATGCTAGATGTCATTATTGTGGCACCATTGGTCATATCTCTCCTGCATGTATAGTAAGAAAGCTAGTTGATTTAAAGTTATGTGCATGGATACCAAAGACTAACATTGCAGGACCCTACAAGAAATGGGTACCAAAAGTTTCATCTACAAACTCTTTTGTAGGTGGAATACCCTACGCATGCTATAAGCAAAGGGATCCTCGACAGCGGTTGCTCACGACATATGACCGATGAAGCTTCATTATTCGTAACATTGTCGAAGAAGATAGAAGGATACGTCTCCTTCGGTAATAATCTTAAAGGGTATATAGTAGGTATCAACAATATTGGTAAGGTTCCCTATACTATGATTAAAGATGTCTGTCTAGTAACCGAGTTAAAACATAACCTACTCAGCATAAGCCATTTAGCTGATCATGGTTATGGTATTAACTTTGTCAAAGACAAATGTACTATAGTAGATAGCTCAACTGGTAGTACTATCTTTGAAGGTATTAGGAAAGATAATATATATTTTATATTTGTTGGAAGATGCTAACAAAGCAGGAAGATGCTTAATCGCTATGAATGATGAAAGTCAACTATGGCATATGAGACTCGGTCATGCAAACATGGACACAATCTCAAGACTGTCCACGAAGAAATTGGTACGAGACTTACCGGACATCACCTTCAAGAAGGATACGGTATGTAGTGAATGCAAAAAGAACAAAGCTACCCGATCCACATTTAAGTCCAAGAATGCTGTAAGTACTACTAGACCTCTACAATTACTGCATATGGATTTATTTGGACCTAGTAGAATTGCTAGCCTAGGTGGTAAGTTATATGCGTTTGTAATAGTAGATGACTTCTCTAGATACACGTGGGTATATTTTCTTGCACGCAAAATGAAGCATTTTCTGAATTCGTTTCCATTTACAAGAAAGTTCATAATGAAAAATGATTCATGATCATTCGTATTCGAAGTGATCATGGCGACAAATTTGAGAATGCAGGGTTTGAGCAATTTTGTGACACACACAGTTATCTATATGATTTCTCCTGCCCTAGAACTCCGCAACAAAATAGAGTTGTGGAACGTAAGAACATGACTCTATCTGAAATGGCTAGATTTATGTTAAACCAGTTTAGCCTACCTAAATACTTTTAGGCTGAAGCTATCAATACAGCTTGTTATGTTCTCAATAGGGTTCTTATTCGACCTAAATCGAAGAAGACACCCTATGAGTTATGGTTAGATAGAACACCCTCAGTTTCCTATTTTAAAATCTTTGGTTGCAAATGCTTTATTCATAATACTAAAGATAAGTTAGGAAAGTTTGACGAAAAGGCTGATGAAGGTATATTTTTAGGTTATGCGACCAAAAGCAAAGGGTACCGAGTCTTCAATAAAATGACTATGATCATCGAAGACTCAATGAATGTTACTTTTGATGAACTAAATCAACAAATAATCGATGATGATGAAGATGTCAGTACACCGAGCACAGCACCTGTAGAACCTTCAAGCACAGCACCTGCAGATCCATCAAGCAGAGCACGTACAGAACCAGAAGCCAGAACCAGCTACCCTGAGAGTCTGCCAAAAAGAATGAAGTTTATGGCTAACCATCCAAAGGACTTGGTAATATGTGAGATTACCAGAGGTGTAAGTACTCATTCTTCTAACAGAGTACTTACACCCCTGGTAATCTCACATATTTCGAAATAAACTCAATAAGAATGGTTTAGTCACTCGTAACAAGGCTAGACTCGTAGCTCAAGGATACAACCAAGAGGAAGGTATCGACTACGATGAAACCTATGTCCCAGTTGCGAGATTAGAATCGATTTGCATGTTATGTGTATCTGCATGTTTTCGTAATTTCAAGCTTTTTCAAATGGACGTAAAAAGTGTATTTCTTAACGGTTTTATAAAAAAAAAGAAGTTTATGTAGCTCAACCTCCAGGATTTACTGATTTTAAAAACCCTGACCATGTTTTCAAGTTGAAGAAAGCCCTTATACGGTCTGAAACAAGTCCCTCGTGCTTGGTACGATCGTTTAATCTCTTTTCTATTTGATAATGGTTTTACAAAAGGGAAGGTTGATACTACACTGTTTATAAAATCTTTAAAAGGAAATCTTCTTTTAATTCAGATTTATATTGACGATATTATCTTCAGATCTACTGATGAGTCTCTTTTTCAAGAATTTTTAAAGTGTATGCACAATGAGTTTGAGATGAGCATGACGGGAGAACTTAAATTCTTCCTTAGACTGCAAATCAAACAAACCAACAATGGACGTTCATTAATCAAGCCAAGTACATAAAAGACTTACTAAAGAAGTTTGATCTAGAAACTGACAAACCTCTTGGCACTCCGATGGCAACTTCAATCAAGCTTGATATTGATGAGCAAGGCAAACCAGTCGACATACGTAAGTATCAAGGTATGATTGGTAGTTTACTTTATTTAACTGCTAGTCACCCTGATATAATGTTTAGTTTTTGCTTGTGTGCACGTTTTCAAGCTAACCCTAAGGAATCACACATGTGCGCAGTTAAGCGTATCTTTCGATATCTTAAAGGCACTTCTTCTGTCGACTTATGGTATCCCAAAATCATGTCCTTTGACCTAACCGGTTACTTGGATGCTGATTTTATTGGATGCAACGTAGACCGTAAAAGTACTAGCGGTACGTGTCATTTCCTAGGTAATACTCTAGTCTCTTGGTTTAGCAAAAAATAAAATTAGGTCGTATTATCAACTACTGAGGCAGAGTATATCGCTGCAGGACGTTGTTTTGCACATTTTAAGGATGAAGCAAACCTTAGAAGTCTTTGGTTTACAGTATTCACACATATTCATTTTCTGTGACAACACTAGCACTATTAATTTAACTAAGAATCCTGTATGTTATTCTCGCACTAAGCATATTGTGATTCGACATCATTTTCTTAGAGACCATCAAACAAATGAAGATATAAACCTTGAATATGTAGACACAGAGAACCAATTGCCTGACATCTTTACAAAACCATTAGCGGAAGATCGTTTCAATTATTTACGTCAAGAATTAGGAATTTTAGATATCAATAATATTAATTTATTTTATTTTATTAATTATTTTTCAATATGCAAAAACTGTTTTCGAGACACAAACCTACAAAGAGTCTGTCTGTCACCACAACCAAGGTCGAAGCAAAGCGGTACTTAAGCATTTCCCTGTGAATCTCCATTAGCTGGGACAGTACCCCTACAGCTAATCTGAAACAGTTATTGTGTAACAAAATTTAATTAATAAAATTATATTAATTAAAATTTAAAATAATTAAACTTTGAATTAAATAATTGAAAAGGATTCATGAATATAAAATGATATTTTTTTGCACAAAAATACCTCAACAGAACCCCAGGCGAACTCACACCAAATTCGGCCCGAGTTCGGCCCGAGTTCTGTTGGTGTCAGGTGTTTTTAAGTCAGATTTGAATGTGGTCCTTCCTATTCATCACCTTTATCTCCTCCAAACAAAGCAGCAACTGCACCCGAGTGCTCCAAACCCATGCTTTTCATTATTCAATTTCTCTCAAATCTTTTAGAGTTTTTCAATCCAAATTTTGGATTCGTGCATAGAATCTCGTTCTCTTCCACATAATCAAATTTTAGAAGGTATAACTTTCTCCTTCTCTCTATTTTGATTTCGTGAATTTCTATAATTTTTATAGCAATCATGCCTAAGATTCAAAACCCCTTCAAGAGGAAGAAGACTATGGCAAGCGAAGAATCCTCGTCTTTGGATCCTATCCAAGGATCACTCTTTTCGCCCGTCCAGTCGGACGACGGGGCATTCAATGGATTTTACTTCAAAACTCACGACCAATCCCTATTATGGTATGTGGATTTCTCTGTTCGCAACATATGCCCCAGCGTACCGATCAAGTGGTCTATCTTTCCATCCTATCGAACTTAATTTGAAGTATTAGGATTACACAACCTTGTCACTTACTTATTTCCTATTGCAACTAATGATATTCGTTTATTTTATTGTAATTTCATCCTTGACACTTTCACTGTTAAGAGTCGTCTCGCTGGAATTGATATTCAATTCAATGATGTCGACTTAGCAAAAATCCTTGATATTCCAAATGAAGGTGCTCCGCTAGACGATATCACGGAATTTGAATTTCCCGTAGACACAACTTTAAACAGTTTCAAAAATGAACTCTGATCTCCTGATCGAGTTTGTTCTGGAAAGTTTAAAGCGGCACATTTGAACTTATTTTTCTATGAATTACATCGCATCGTCTATTCCACCATCTTACCCAAATCCACTTCCAAGGACGATGTGACTATCCTTGAAATGTCTACTTTATACCATATTAATAAGGGGATTCTATTTTCTGTCTCCAAGACTATTATTCAGATGATGGGTCGTTGCCGCGAAAGGCACAGGAACCTTCCTTACGCAATGATTCTCTCGATCATCTTTCAGCACTTTGACATTGATCTATCCACTTGCGCTCGTGACTCTGAGCCCAAGTATCTTCAGCTATCTCGTCGTTGCACAGTTGTTCCTCCTCCTGCTCCTCCTACTACAACACCTCCACCTCCTTAGGATTAAACTATGTCTTTTGAGGGTATCCACCAGCACCTATTTGATATGCGGCGTGCTCAGTTAGATGAGCATAACTCTATGCGAGCATTTGTGACTAACACATTGATGGAATGCCAGTTCCGATATGCTAGTCAGTTTCAGGCCCTGGCAAACTCCTTTATGGATCTACGTTTCGTCCAGACTGGTGTGCATGCCAGTTCACTTCTACGAGATCCCACTGTCTCTGGCTACTGCTATGAGGATGAGGCGGTTCGTCACTTCTATGAGCCCGATAATGCTTATCACTAGTACCGTGGTTCTGGCGCTACTCCACACCCTTCTCATTGAGCTGACACTTCTAGAGCTGGTGTAACCCCGCTTTTCAAAATTTTATAAAAATTTAAAGTTTTCCTAATTTAATTTTTAAGTAAATTCTTATTTAATAATTTTTATAATTTAAACTTGGAGGAAAGATTTGAATTGGTGGCATAAGTGGTAATTTCTTAATTAGTTACAACTAACTTGCATGGTCCCCACTCTTTCTAACAACCTTCCTAACTACCTAACAAACTCTCTAACAGAATTGAAGATATTAGTGTAATTACTCTTAGAGTGGAGGAGTTAAATGGAATTTTACCACTAAATTCTTCTATGCATTTGTAAAGGAGGAGAGAGAAAGGGGGAAGTTATTGTGCTCATTCTTTTCATTTCTCAAATTCCTGGAGAAACCGAAGCTCTCCATCGTCTTTCCCAAATCTCTCGAAGCCTTAACCCTAATTCTTCCTTCTCCGGCGACCGAAGATGATGGCGGTAGCGCCTGTCTCTCCCCCCGACAACTAGAAGGAGGAGCACTCCTTTAACAATGCCACCAGTACCGCAGTGCTCGCGACTCAACTGGCAGGTTCTTGTGGCGACGACCGATTCACTCCGGCAGTGGCGCCACCAACTGCTCGAGTTTGTTCTTCAGCAGCAACGGCGATCGTTGACCCCAAGCGCTGGTTCTTTACGACGCCGACAAGGTGAGTGCATCTCAAATTCTTTGGAGAGGATTTTCCATGGTTCTTCTCATCTCATGATTGATGGTTTCCACTCAGATCTGGCAGAAGTGTCCATGGCGAGTCATACTGACGCGACGACGACAGAACGTGCTCGAGCTCCTCATCGCTAAGTCATCGTCAACAGCAGGTGAGCGTAGCCAGGCTCTGGTGAATTCTTTGATTAGTTTCTTTTGAGTTTGAATGAGTTCAAGAAATCAATTAATTGGGGCAGTCGATCCAGATCTGATCGAGTTCTATCGGTTTGATTTTTCGTCGGCGACTCGTTCTTAGAGGCTCGACAAATGCTTGGAAGAATTTTGAAGACTTGAAGGATAGATCGGTGAGTTTGGATCTCGAGTGGTTTGATCTGTGAATTCTTGTCAGTAATTTGAGATGTTCTTTGTTGAACTTGAAAAACTAGATCGGGGGAAACGACAGACGAGTAAGTGAAGATCTAGTGGGACAAATTTGGAGATCGAATCCTTGGAAGTAAGTTTACTTGGTTATCTGTTAATTTAGTTCTTGATTCCTCAACTTCCTTGAGTTGGAACCTTCAATAATTGAGAGTTGTTCCTGGTGTTGTTCTGGTTCTGTTGTGGAGGTGCACTCAATTCAGGCTCCATTCGGATACAGGGGCTTATGTCTGACGTTGTGGGTTGGATTTCCAGTTCTGAGTTAAACTTCTTCAGGTGATTTCATGTTTCATTCTCTGCTCTATTCGATCAATCTTGGTGTTTGTTTGATATTGTTAAACTGCCAGTGTTCGTGTCCGGGTTGTGTTCATGTCCTGGGTGGTGCGTGAGTTTGTGTCCGATTTTCGTGCGTGACCCGTTGTTGTTGTGTTTAGCTTTGATTCATGTGGAGGGATTGACAGGAGTAGGGATAGACAGAGCAAATTATTTATATTGTTTGAATTTCGATTGGGTCGTAGTTTTCTTATTTAAGTTGTTTTGTATATTTTACTTCTCTGAATATTCGAACTTGGGAGGGGGATCATGACCATTGGAGGTCAAGGTTATGTGCAGGTTATGTTCTTTGATAAATTTGTTTGAAGTTTCTGACCTTTCATGTGTCTTTTATTATGAGTTAGCTTATGCTAAGTATGAGTTTGGACAGGAGTATAGCCGTTAAGCTTGGTTTGGAATATTTAGATGTTGTGACAGCAAGTTCTAGAGTTGGGAAGGTGTTGGAAAATTTTGTGTTTCTTATTTTTGAGTGGTGTTGTGTGAATGAAATCTGAGCTTGTGAGTGATTCTTACTAAATAAAGCAAGCTGGGGGATAGGTGTGTGGGAGAAATAAATAGTGAGCACTCTCTAATTTCTAGTAATAATCTGTGATTAGGAGTAAGATTATCCCTAGTGCTATTTAGTAATTTTGCTAAGAACTGTTGCTTATAATTAGTAAGATAAAAAGTGTACTTAAATTATTTTGAGATAAGAAAAGTTACCTTTATTGAATCCTAGAATTAAGTGGCTAGCTAAAGTGCTATATATATAGAGAGGGAATTAAAATAATTACTTAATCTACTTAATTGAACCAGAATCATCAAGTGTAGCATTAGAACTTAATCAAATTGTACCCATTATACAGGTGGACATCCAGCATTATTTCCTACTCTCAATCACCCTGAGCAAGGCAAGTATATTCTATGGTTCACGTTCATTTACATTTATATCATGTACACTCTTGTGGCACGATGTGACATGTTATCCTGTACTCTTGTACTTTCATGTCTTGTACTTACTTGTGTCTGGGCGGGAAAATACTACAGATGTGTGACCAAACCCAAACAAACTCATGTGAATATCTTAGGCCTCGTACTGTGCACGCGGGCCCTAAGCCGTACCATTGTTCTTGTGCCCTGTACTACCCAAGCCGGTCACACATACTGGATGTATTTCAAATTATTGCACATGTCAGGTTTTTTGGTACATTCATGTTCAGGTTTATTTCATGTTCCTTGTATTCCCTGCTTTACTTTTCAGCACTCATGTTCTCATTTCATGTACTTATTTTCCTGTACCCTGTACAATTTTCCACCGTATGTCCTATTTGTTCATTACCTTAGATATACTTCGCTCCGCTCCTGATTAGACATGTTGCAAGTGAGATAGAGGCTTTGTGTGACACATACTACGGGCAGGAGCCTGGAGGTATAGTGGAGCATCTGGAGTTGCTCTGGACTTAGAGACCGAAGAGGCCTAGCTATCTCACCCTTTTAGATGTTTTTTCATTTCTTGTATTTGAGACTCAGACATTACTTTTACCTTACCATTAATGAATGTAATAAGTGACTAATCACGTACTTTGATTCTCTGGGACGTTATAGATGCTGTAATTTGTACTTATTCATGTTGACTTGTTAGTTTCCCTAGCTAGGTATAGCTTACTACGTGGAGTCTTCCAACATAGGCTGGGCGTGTCCAACTTGTATCCGAATATTCGGGAGCGGGTCGTGACAGCTGGTCCTTTCGGACATGGTGGCGATGCTGATCGCGATGACGGTGATGACTCTGTTTAGTTGCTGAGATTTTTGATCTAGACGTTATTGTACTTTGTCTAGATGGTATCCGATTAGACTCTATATTTGTCTGTGTATGCTTGGAAATGCTCTAACATTCCAAGATAGTGCTTTATCTTTATTTATTTAGCACTGTGACTGTTTGCTGAGTTGATATATTTTCAAACTCTGATTAGTATGCATTTACTATTTCATTGTCTATTGTTCTCTCTTTTATTCTATGCGTAGCATTATATTAGTTTATGCTTCATTCATTAAACTGTCTGTAAAATATATGTTATTCTTTATATTTTTTGTATTTTTTCAACGTTTGTTTCTTAAGCATGAATTGCGGGGGAGCTTCTCTCTTTGCAATTATTTTGTGAAGTGACAACTGGGGAGAAAAAGGATATAACAACTTTTGCAAGATACAATTTTTTAGAGGAGACAACAAGTACAGAATAACAGTATATTACAAATTTTGATCTTTTTTTCAAATCAAGATCAAGATGTTATATCGGTCAAGGTTTGTCAATTATCAAAATAGGGGAGATTGTTGGCCCATTGGTCATGGTCAAACTTGATTTTAATAATTGATCTAACCATGTCTCTATATAAGGGCTACTTGGACAACTGCTGAGAACTGCTACTGCTGTCGTTCAAGACTTGAAACCAGTTTTCCACTGAGTCTGTATTTCCTTTATCAAAGTAATTTTCATAATTTATTGAGTTTAGGAATACGATGTACACCGAGTCGTACTAGCAAATGTCTGATATGTGTAGGACCCTTGGGCACCTCTAGAGGGGGGCGAATAAAGTGTGTATATGTGCAGCAGAAACAACTACCACAAAAAATTTAGCAGTTAACGACTATGGCAGATATAAGAGACAGTAAATAAAAAACAGTAAGCAAGAGATCAGAAAACCAAACTCAGTGAACACCGCGATGTGTACTGGTCTTCCTCTGAGAGGACCACTCCAGTCTCGAGTACTCTTGTTCGATGTTAATCTACTATTCACAAGCTAGATGAGAGCTTGTAGTCTCTTTACAACACCGTGCCTTGGTGACGAGCGCACGAAAGACTCCAACAAACTTGATTATGAAAACTAGAACATTTTTTGAATTGCAACCTCTGATACAACTCTTCTGAACCAAAATACTAGATCGAACAGAGCTGTATTGGCTTTGGCTAAGAGTGGTATTAGGCTAGATATGAAAGCTTTAGATCATTGAAAACACTTTAGAAAGATAAAGAAGAAGAATTGAATGAGTGATTTGAAATGGTGAAAATCCTTCTCAATTTATAGTATTTTTGGGGACCGAACTCGGACAGAGTTCAGGCAGAGTTCGGATGCATAAATCTCGCAAACGAACGTTGGATGCAGATTTGGTTGGAATTGAATTTCAAAAACACCAGACCGAACTCGGTCAGAGTTTTGTCTAAGTTCTGTTGGTCAGAATAGTGGGCCAAATTGCATAAGCTTTTGGGATCATTGGAATTGTGGGTTTTGGGGATAAACATGTAGGCTTATTTGGATATATGGACTGAGAATAAGCTAAGTCAGTATAATCCTGTACCACACTACAACAAAAAGACCTATTAATGACGCTTCATAAGTGGATTTCATGACGGCTGATAAAGAAGCGTCATCAAAGTTCAACAAGACTCCATTCTATGACGGTATCCAATATAAACGTTATTGATAGTCTTTCAGTCATACGAGCATCATGAAAAAAAGTACCAAAATTTAAGTCAAAACCTCCACTCCCCCGCACTTCTCCCATACTTAAGAAAAAATTTAAACCAAAAGCCCCCCAAGGCCTTCGAAGAAGCCCTAATTTTTTGGCTCGCCTCCTCTCAGAGCCGAGCACTTCCCCCAATTTTATTTCTCTCAAATCCTTCCTAACCCTAACACTAATTCTTCATGGCGATGGCGACGACGATGATCCCTCCTCTGGCGACTGAGTTAATAACAGCGCCACTTATCGTCGACGAGCTCGCGGCGGCGCCTCACTAATCCCGACGCTCGACCACTTTGAGCCTTTTTTCTCCGACGATGTACAGTTGCTGATGATTTTGAAGACGTTATTTGGAAAACGTTCATTCTTCCAGCGACAGCGAGCAGTGGCGACTACGAGTCCTCTTCTCCGCGACGCATCGGCTCCTCTACGTTTTCAAATTCGGCGACAGGTGAGCGTAGCTAAACTAGGGTGAAGTATTCGTTATTTTTTCTCAGTTCATTTGGATTCTCGAGATCAATTGATCGGATTGTTTGGTTCAGAACTGATCGAGTTTCTCTGTTCGATTTCCTTCATCGGTGGTTCTTCTTGAGACTCGACGAACGTTCGGCAGAATCACGGAGAATTTTGAAGTTTAGATTGGTGAGTTCCGACCTCAATTTGTTCGATCTGTGAAATTCTTGGTGATAGTTTGTGATGTCTTCTTTCTTGGTGAAATTTGAACAAACTAGATCAGGAGAGCGATGGATCAAGTAGGAACCTTTGTAGGACGAGTTGGAATTTGAGTCGTTCAAAAGTAAGTTGAATCCAAATCCTCTATTGTTCTTGATTTTTTTGATTTCTTAAATTTCTTTGAAGTTTGAATCTCCAGTTATTTGAGATTTTGCTTCTTGGTGTATGTTCTGGTTCTATTCGCTGGAATGCTCGAAAGACTCAGGCTACATTCGGATACGAAGACGACATGTCCGACTCTTTGGAACGAGTCCTCCTTTGAATTGGATCTTCCCTTCAGGTAATTTTACATACATGAGGTCCTACACTCGAAGCATAATGAATTCTGGATCTCAATATTCAATATTGGACTAGTCGAGGATGGGCCTTTGTTGAAGTTAACTATGGCGGGAGCTCTGGTTTGCTACGAAATATTTCCTTAAATGCAGCTATCATACAATTTTCCTCCTTATTAAACTTTGTTTAGAATAAATGATAGGAAATTTATGTGTTCCATAAATGATAATTGATGAAACAATGATCCACTTACATGGAGATATTAGCTTCCAGAAAGTAAAAAAGAAAATACAAAGATACAGACTCTAATAAACCAAAAAATGGATCTGCTAGTTAGTAGTGAGCTTATCACAACTAATGTTTGTTGCTTTCGTTGATACAAGTCCATGACTCTCATTTACATCTTGAGTCTCTAAGTCCATGACTATCATTTACTATAATTTTGGTGACTTCAAAATTATTACAAGTGTTAGGTTCGATACTTGCTCGCAATCTCAGTGTCAGTTTGGGCCGCTTGTCGACCCAGCCCTCTTATTTTAAGATGGACAAATGATGAAGATCAATACCTCTCCCTGAACTTTCACTATTTCGAGAAAATTTGTGGTTTCCTTATTAGTGACAACAACAGTTTATTTTAAATTAGTGAGGAGCTCGAAATGCCATCTTGTGGGTTGTGTGTGTGTATTAAAAAAATCCTACCAACAGGAATTTGATTAAAAAAATGTTATATTTACTTCCTTTTGCAGATATCAATCAATTTATTCTTCCCTTTTTAGTCTCCTCTTGTTGTCATGGTTTAAAAAAATGTACCCTCTGATTCTCATTGCTACATGGTCGAGTAAGCACTGTTTTGTTTCCATGGAATTGGAAGACCACTCTTCTTTACACAGAATTGCATATATGGCATACTCTACTATGTACACAGGTTCCTTCACATTCTTTCATACCCTTCATAAATTTTGTTAATGGGCTGAAGTATTCAAAGGTATTGTCTGCTACTGTGGACATGATAGTTTGCCTTAACCTTTGTGCTACGTTGGTATATTTTTAAGACTTTTGGGACAAAGATGTTTGAGAATATCCTTGATTATTGAATGATAACCAAGTTTTTGGCTTGTAGCTTAATTTGTTCATTCTGTACCACTATTGTTAGTCTACTGATTGTAGGTTTCTATGGCTCAAATTAAACTTATTTCCATATAGTTGAGGTATACAATTTCATTTCTATCGAACTCCCTGAACTACTGCCTAAACCAAGTGGCTCCTAAATTGATTTATACATCATAGTCATTGGAATACATGCATTCTATGAATTTATTGGTATCCTTTCTGTATTTGATTTCTTTATTAGACAAACAAATTTATATAGTGAATATATTCTAGACACTGAAATTTTTTTTCATTTGTCGATAAATAAACAGATTGCTGATTTGTCACTGTTGAGGGCAGAAATGCATAAATTTGAGTCTCTGATTTTCTCTTCTCAATTCATCGTTCTGTTATTTAGCTGAGATACATTTTTAAAACAACTCCAGTTTACATCATATATGGCTTGCATCGTTGCTGTGATGTTATTTTATTTGATCCTCCTAATGTTTTACTTTTTCCCTCTTGATTATGAATAGTATTCAGTATCAATCTTGACGTTGATGGACCGTAGGTCATGTCAGCCATGTATAATATCAATCCTGATCCGTAGTGATTTAGAAAGATTGAATTTTACTCCTTTCTTTCCTTGATTGCGTTTTACCTTTTTCTAAAACCTAAATATGAAATTATTCAGACTGAAGATGATGGCAGGCAAAATAGTAGCAGGTATTGCAGGGTCCTTTGCAGTTGCATAAGTTTGCAATGTACTAGTTTCTGACAGAAAGATATTCGGAGGTGAGCTTCCAGTTGAAGAAAATCTTTGGAGTCTTACTATCTACTAACTGTTCAACAAAATACTATAGTTTCTGAAGTACTTGATTATGTGCGTTATGTGATAATTTATGTGATATCTGGTATGTGCTTTCAGATTGCAAATGGAGTGACTTTGGAAGTAGAGATTGTTAATCTTTTGATTGAAATACGTGGCGGTGCAAGAAGCCAAGGTGGTGCAACATGGTAGTTCCTTGTACTATGATTCTTTAAGCCACTAATAAATAATAGTTATTATTATAGCCCCGCTGCATCATTTCCTCCTAAAAAGTCTGATCATCATACACCTACAGTTCTCCCAATTATGTCATGTACATGTTCCATATAATGGGATATAAATGTGGTTTATTAGGGGCTTCTACTGTTTTTTCTTCTGATATCTAATGCCCTTTAGCCTGATCCTGCATAATATTTTGGTAAATACAGATATTTGGATGTTTTATATTAGCTATGACTTAGATTTTCTGAGATTTCTAAACTTTTTTGTACTCTTGACTTTTGACCTGTAGTTCCATCTATGCCATTTGTTTCAATTTTCTTTTCCTCCTTTTATTATAGTATTTCTTACGATTTTCAATCTGACCATGAATCTGATTCACCACCTCGTGAATGTGGAGACTAATCTAATTGTAATTTGTTCTTCCCTGAAGCAAGATGTTAGGCAGTGGTCTTGGATAGTCAAAGCCACAATGATAATTATAAGGGGCAGCATATAATATTTTTATATGTTACTTTAGGTTTTCACACATCAGGACATTACATCCAAAATTCAACTCCTGGTTCTAACTATTTAATATGCTTTAATTTTGTACTTTATTGACCGCAGAACTTGTCATGCTGCAGCTGGTTGAATTGTAGTTGAAAGCAGCTGCAGCTAACCAATAGTCCCTTGGTTAAGTACCATACTTGATTGATGGAACTGGGGATTCCCAGGACCCTTCCTTTGGTGTGAGTATTGATCGATAGAAAGTTAAACAAATCTAATACATGTTCTAACCCTTCATAGACGGAAACTACGGTTCACAAATTATACCTGCGGTGGAAAGGAGACAAGTAATTCCTGACAATCTCGAGCGGACGACCCCAAGATCTTCTGCACGTATTCCTTCCTCGAGTTGGACGTCGTATGGGCGAAGATCTCCCAACCTTTTCTTCTCCTTGGCAGCCCTCCCTTTCTCTCCTTACGTGAATCACGAATTTAGAGAAAATTTCAGATTTCTGATAGGTAATAATGGCGGACAGAGAATAGAGGATATATATAGGCTACGGCAGGGACTATGAGGAGAAATTAGGGTTAGGCCTCCTAACGGATCTGGATATCCCGTGTTTAGCCCGAACACACAATTCAGGCCCATTAACAATAGCTCGGTCCACTAATGAGCTATTGTTGCACTACCTCCCTAATCCCAAATTATGTTTGTGGGCTCCTTTTATTATATGCTCGTTTGGCTCCCCATGTTAAGATATCGTATGTCCGTCGATCAAATTAAGTTACTGACAACTATATTGATTCGACATCTTTTATCCTTAAGTAGTACCGCTCAACTTTATTTGTCATGTCGGATATAATCCACCTGTAGGGTTTACATGACAATCCTTATGAGCTCCTTAAGGAGACATCATCAACCCAATGTATCGGGACATATATTCCATTTATAATCAACAGCCCATCATACATACAATGTTATTACCCAATTCATAGAGGTTGTTGATCCATAATGAATCTCACTCTTTTATGAGTCAAAATAATGCATACTGCATATACATGTCCGTTATTATATTCGGGTTAAGAGCACAAGCATCCTTAATAACAGAGGTGTTTGTTCTCTTATGTAGTCAGCACAAAGAGAACAACCTCAAGTGGTCCTGTTCAATACACACAAAGTGTACTAGTGTAAACCTATAGTCAAGATAGACTAATACCAGATTACACTACAACCTTTCTAATAGATTATCCAAGTTCATCTAGGTTGTGAACTATTTATATACTCCATAGGGAACTGATATTATGATCTTCTGTGTGACACCACACACCATATTATCTACAATATAGAATATCAGACATTTGTATCAACACTTGCAACAAATACAATATGCAAATATTTGCCCATATAATTTTCATTCAAAATTTAAGGAAATAAGGTTACTAAAAAAAAGTGATGCTTTTAGTATATAACCCTAACAATCTCCCACTTATACTCAAAGCATTGCTTTTCAATATACTGTTACAAATCTTCCACTTATACTTAAAGCCATGCTGCTACACATCTGACTCCCATTCTCTCAACATGACTATCAAAAGCCTTAGCTGGTAAGCTTTTTGTAAAGGGATTAGCTAGGTTGTCGGCTGATGCTATCTTGATCACAGCAACTTTTCCTTTCTTTATGAAATCTCGTATCAGGTGGTACTTGCGTTCAATGTATTTTCCAGTCTTATGGGCTCGTGGTTCCTTCGAGTTTGCAACTGCACCACTATTATCACAATAAAGTGTAATAGACTTAGGCAAACTAGGTACCACATCCAAGTCCAACAGAAAGTTTCTGAGCCAAACCGCTTCTTTGGCTGCCTCAGAGGCTGCCACATACTCGGCTTCCATGATGGAATCAGCAATACATTTTTGCTTGATACTCCTCCACACAATGGCTCCACCTCCCAAAGTAAACACATAACCTGAGGTAGATTTCCTAGAATCCCTATCTGACTGAAAATCTGAGTCTGTATACCCCAAGGGAACTAAACTATCTGCCTGGTAAACTAGCATATACTCTTTAGTCATTTTCAGGTACTTCAAAATATGCTTTACGGTAGTCCAGTGCTCTTGTCCTGGGTTAGACTGATATCTGCTGACCATGCCTACGACAAAGCAGATGTCTGGTCTCGTACATAGCATTGCATACATTAAGCTTCCTACTGCTGAAGCATAAGGAACTGTCTTTATGTTCTCTATCTCTTTAGGTGTCCTCGGACACTGCTCCTTTGATAGAGCAATTCCATGTCTAAAAGGTAAGAAATCTTTCTTAGAATTTTGCATACTAAAACGAGTTAGTACAGTATCGATATAGGAAGCTTGGGATAAGCCCAACATCCTTTTCTTGCGATCTCGTAGAACTTTGATCCCAAGGATGTGACCTACTTCTCCCAAGTCCTTTATATCAAACTGTTTGGATAACCATACCCTTACATCAGATAACACCTTCACATTGTTTCTAATGAGCAAGATGTCATCCACATAAAGTACTAGGAACACCACCACGTTTCCGTCACACTTTCTGTATACACATGATTCATCCTGACATTGATCAAATCTATAGGATTTTATCACCTGATCAAAACATATGTTCCAAGATCTGGAAGCTTGCTTAAGTCCATAAATGGACTTCTTGAGCTTACAAACAAGATGCTCTTGGCCCTTTTCAATGGACCCGTCTGGTTGCTTCATATAGATGTCTTCCTCAAGACTTCCATTAAGGAAAGCTGTCTTGACATCCATTTGCCAAATCTCATAATCGAGATGAGCTACAATAGATATAAGAATCCGGATAGACTTAAGCATGGCTACAGAAAAAAAGGTTTCCTCATAATCGATACCCTCTCTTTGAGTAAAACCTTTTTCTACAAGCCGAGCTTTAAAGGTTTCAACCTTACCGTCTGATCCTCTTTTTCTCTTATAGACCCACTTGCAACCAATCACTTTTACACCAACGGATGGTTCTACAAGCTTCCAGACCTGATTAGAATCTATAGATTCTATTTCAGATATCATTGTTTTTTGCCAAGACTCTCCATCTTTATCTTGGAGTGCTTCATTGTAGGTGCAGGGATCGTAATCTTGTTCCTCAGGGACGAAGTCTGACGACTCTCCCAAGAACATATATCTATCAGGTTGTATCATAACCCTTCCACTACGACGAGACACTATCGGTTGTGGTGTAACATTTGTGACACATTGTACAGTTATTTGTGGTTCATCCTCTTGTACTGTTGGTACTGAAGTACTTGGTGTCTCACGTCTCAGTTCTTCTAGAACAACTCTACTTGTGGGTTTATGGTTCATCACATAGTCTTCCTCTAAGAATCGGGCATTGGTGTTAACAATGACCTTCTGATCCTTAGGACTATAAAATAAACCTCCTTTCATTCCTCTTGGATAGCCTACAAACAAGCGTGCTTCTGTACGAGATTCTAACTTATCTGCTTTCCCATTCAGCACATGTGCTGGACTACCCCAAATGCGAACATGTTTTAGACTAGGTTTACGCCCAATCCACAGCTCTGTGGGAGTAAGAGGTACTGACTTAGAAGGAACCAAGTTCAAAATATAAGATGCAGTCTCTAAGGCATATCCCCAAAACGAATCTAGCAAATCCGAATAACTCATCATTGATCTAACCATCTCCATAAGAGTTCTATTCCTTCTTTCGGCTACACCATTCTGCTGGGCGTTCCAGGTGCAGTCAATTGGGATGCAATCCCAGCCTCTGATAAAAAATCCCTAAACTCTCCAAAGAGGTACTTGCCACCACGATCTGATCGTAATGACTTGATACATTTTTTATGACGTTTCTCCGTTTCAGCCTTGTACTCTTTGAATTTCTCAAAGCACTCAGACTTACGGCGCATCAAATAAATGTATCCATACCTTGAATAATCGTCAATAAATGTGATAAAATATTCAAAGCCACCTCTAGCGTGGATAGTCATGGGTCCACACAAATCAGAATAAACCAATTCCAACACATCTTTGGCCCTATACCCTTTTGCCGTAAAAGGCCTTTTGGTCATTTTACCTTCCAAGCAGGATTCACAGACTGGTAGTGCCTCTACTTCCAATGAACTCAAAGGTCCATCTTCAACCAGTCTTTGAATCCTTCTTAGGTTAATATGCCCCAATCACAAGTGCCAAAGATATGTTTGGTTCATACAAGAAGGTTCTTTTCTCTTATTTAAGTTAGATGACATATTATTCATTTCCATAAGTTGCATTGTGGGTGAAATAGGATTAATGACATACAAATTATCAACCAATGCACCAGAATAGATAAAATGTTTATTCTTTCTAATAACAATATTGTCATTAAAATAAACTGAATATCCATCCTTAACTAACATAGAAACAGAAACTAAATTCCTTCTAAGTGAAGGTGCATAAAGACAATCTTTCAATGTCAAAGACTTATTTCTATCAAAAGATAAAGTAACATCTCCTAATGCAACGACCGATACTTTTGTAGCATCACCCATGAACAAGCATATCTCTCCATCACTGAGCCGTCTGGTTTCCTGGAACCCCTGCAATGTATTGCAGACATGATTAGTGGCTCATGTATCTACACACCAGGTGCCGGTAGATAACACCGCTAAACATGTTTCAACTACTAGTAAATGAGATATACCTTCTTTATTCCCTTGTTTGAGAAGTGGACAATCAGTCTTCCAATGTCCTGACCCTTTGCACTTGAAACTTTTGCCTTTCGACTTTTTCACTGCGCCTTGAGGTCCCATGCCCTTCTTTGCTGAGTTTGCCTGTTTCTGAATGTTATTCTTCTTCTTACCGCCTTTTGGCTTAGAAATAGAAGCATTTTCAGAAACAAAAACATGACCACTCTGCCTAAAGAGAGATTCCGCATCCTGTAGCTCTTTTGCAAGTTCTGCCAAACTATACAACCTTTTGTTCATGTTGTAATTAAGGCAGAAATTGTCAAAACTTTTAGACAGAGTCCCGAGAATGATATTAGCCTGGGATTCCCCATCGATTTTAGCTCCAAGGATCTCCATCTCATTCAGATGACCCATCATCTTGAGAACATGATCCCTTACTGGTGTACCCTCAGCCATTTTTGTATTCATCAAACATTTCATAGCAAACTGCCTAGCTGCTCTACTCTGATGTCCGAAGAGTTCCTTGAGGTTATACATCATGTCATAAGCAGTGGCCATGGCCTGATGCTGATGTTGCAGTACTTTGACATAGATGTCAGAATGTAACACCGCGCCATCTCATCTATTTTTTTTCACTTCTTATAAGCCTCTTTGACCTATTCATCAGAGTTAGCATCAGGCTTAGGTGGGCATTCCTCAACAAGTACATATTTGTACTCCTCAGCAGTCAGAACAATATCCAAATAATGTTTCCAGTCAATATAATTAGGTCCAGTAAGTTTGATTTCTTTAAGAATCACCATAAGTGGACCGAAAGAACCTATTTTTGAAATCCTGAGAATCACATAAATAAAATTAAATAAAATTATGTAGGGCAAAAAAAAACTTTTTGAATTAACTAAATATTGATTCCCTCAAAACAATAATAAAAAATTCACCAACACCTTGAACACCATGAATTTAGCATGCCACGATAGTGTGGACGTATACAAATTCAACTTTGTTCAAGTAGGTTTTTCTTATTAATTTTACTATCATGTCAACATAACTTTATGACAAATAAAATTAATATGCTAGTCTTGCTCTGGTCATACAAATAATAGCAGTGACTCCGATGGGGAGGATACCATTATTTGTATCTAAGTGTATACCATTACTTAATACTAAGTCCATTACCTTGTACTGAGTTCCTTCAGATAGAGAAGTGAACACATACTAGGTAACTTTCTACAATTATCCCTAAGGAAGTTTGTACTGGTGATCCATAATTATACTCATCCGATATGGAGGAAAGCACTATAGCCAACACGCAAGTATAATTACATCAGCTACAAACCAGTAATGGAGACCATAGGATTTAAACTAAATAAATATCTTCTCCCACTTAGTTATTTAACAATGAGGGTTTTTCTACTAGTTGATATTATGTCCATGTTGTCCATTATTAATGTAGGCTTGGTTTTTCAAAAAAAAAACAACCACACAATAATAAACATGCATAATCAGAAAAAACAAAATAACAAAAATAAGAGAAAATATCCAACTATTATGGTCATCTTTGTTGTTCCTTCCTCAACTATCCGAATCCAAACTCTGGCGCTGCGCAGATCTATTCGGGGTTCGACAAAAATCATTTGTCTGCCTCTGGACTACTTGAAACCAGCATCTCGTCCGACGTCAGAAACAGCCACCACCGCCATCACGATTGATCAAAAAAATTAAAATTACATCAATCCTATTGTCACGACCCGCTCCCGAATAACCGGATACGAGTCGGACACGCCCAGCCTTTGTTGTTAGACACAACAAAGTAAGCTGTACCAATCTAGGGAAACTAACCAGATAATATGAACATGAATGAATCACAGCATCTATATAAATGTGTCCCAACCAGAGTAAAGTACAATATCTGAATTATTACATTCAACTAATAAAAGAGTCTGCCAGTCTCAATACATGGAAAGATAATAGGAAAATACTAAAGAAGCACTAGGCTTCTGCAGCCTCTAGGTCACAAGCAGCTCCAGCTGGCTCAGTAGGGAAAGCAATATCCTGTCCATAGTAGGTGTCACACAATGCCTCCATCTCACCTGCAACATATCCTATTCAGGAGCGGAGCAAGTACAATTCTAGGTAATGAACAAGACATCATGATATGAAAGTACAAGGAAACATGGAAAGTACAGGAAAAACAGGTGAATAAGTACATGAAGAACAATGTAAAGTACATAAAAGAACATGAATGTAAGAACATGGACGAACATGATATGTAAGCACCTGAAAGAACATGATATCATGGAACCACAGGAAATAAGTACAAGGTAATCTCCTGAACATGTGTATACTATATTTGAAATATAACTAAATATGTGACCGGCTAGGGTAAGCACCTGAAAGCACATGAATAGGCGGCTTAGGACCCGCGTGCACGATGCGGGGTCTAAGCTAAACACACCTGAGTTGTTAATTGGGATTGGTCACATAGATAGTATATTTCCCCACCCCAGATACAAGTAATAAGAACAAAGGAACATGAGCACCAGAAAGTACATGACGTGTTGCAATCGTGTCAATCAAGAAAGTACAGGATATATAATAAAATGCACAAGACCGTAGAGTGTACTTGCCTTGCTCCAGAAAAGTACAAGTAGGCAAAAGAGCTAGATATCCTCCTGTATGAAATAATGATGTGTACAAGTTGGTTAATAAACAGCTAATTCTAAATTGGTTTATCAAAGATTCTATTCACAACCTTCCTAATATAAACCTTAATTTCTATGGTTTCCTATAGGGTATCAATATTACTCCCTATCCTAGACTAGCAAGAACTTAAAATAAACTAAACACATGATGATAAGGTTATGACAAAGCTTAGTAGTAAGACTAATACATTAGTAAGAGTTGATTCCATTAGTTCTATTTAAACCTTCACATACTTAAGTAAAAAGTAGAGTAATTAACCTTAACTCAATGAATGAAATTTCTAAAACTGAAATTTACCAGGAATCCAATATCCTATTAGGATCCTGTTATAAAACAGGAACTTGATATATGGCTTTGGTCCTCATTAACAATATATGAATTTGTTCCAGGAATCTATAACTCACAATAGACCCAAATGAACCAAAGGACTTGCAAGTGATCACAAATTCCTGTCAAGAGTTAAGAAGAACTCTGAACTAACTAATGAATTGTCCTGAAACAACTGGCTTAATTATCTCAGATTTTCTGAGCTAAAAGTTCAGATTACCTGAGACTTCAATCTCAGCAGTCTAAATCCCAGGTACAGTCAATTAATAGTGCAAGGAAAAATGAACTGGTAAAATTGGATTAGTTCCCAGGTTCCTGGGTTCAAATGGAAATGAACCATTGGTGTGACTCCCAAGTTCCTGAGATAACCAATTGAATTTGTTAACCTAACATGTTATTCAATAAAATCCCAGATGCATCCAATACAGTCTAAATCAAACTTCCAGACTAAATCATGGGGATTGATCTTTCAGTCAAGCCAACACCTAACTGCCCCCAGAACCCAATGTAACCTGGCATCAATAGGTTAAAATTCAGGTCTCACAGTTCAGTCCAGGTCTCCAATTTCCATAAACAACATGGAGTGGTATAACTGCAGTTTGCAGATTTAAACTGAAGTTGACAGTGAGATGCCCTCTCATTATCAACTTAAATCCAACTCTCAAACTCAGGTCCCAACCCACATTACTCCATGGTTTTTCCCAAGGCCTGGACTAAAAAGAGTCCCACAACTGAACTGATCATCACAGGTTTAACATCATTAATCATCAATCCAGCTGAAATGATTTGCACTTATGTTAGTTTCAGTTTTCACTGAACTAAACAAGTGCACATCTAATCAGGTTCAGGAAAGCAATTAAATCATGCACAGGCATTAAGGTTCAGCAACATGAACCAAGCAATGGATAAGTGTTCAGGTTCTCAAATATCACAGATTGAATTGATTCTCAGGTTCAGACATAAGTCTCAGTTTCAATGTACAGCTCGGGTCTCACAAGTAATTCTCAGGTTTTCCTGAGACAACATCCTCAAGTCTCAGATTTCCTGAGACACATCAGTCACCTGAGTTTGTTATCAGGTTCTAAGAATACCAATTCACACTGTCACACAAGCCCCCAATCCCAAGACTTGGGTTCTCTTCAATAGAACCAAATCTGAACATAAGTCCCAGGTTTTAAACCAATTCCCAAAACAAAAGTATAACATCTCGATTTACTGAGATAAACCCCAAGTTCATCCACTGAATAATGTCTCAGAATCAATCCTCTTCCATACTGCAAGGCAGTTGGCCTCATAAGATTGATTTAGCTAGCAAAATAATAAATCAATGGACTGAACCAAAATCCCACATAATCAGGTTCATTACTGAACCAAAATGCTCGCATAATCAGGTTCATCACTGAACCAATACGTCTGCAAAAATCAATATATTCGAATCTCGATTACCACATGAGCTACACTACTCATAATGAATTAATAGTATATAAAATATGGAAGGTTACTAGATGATGCTGTCACAATATTAATCCAAGTCTCAACTCAACTACCCTCAATCGAATGGATCCAGAAATCCTCTGAAACAAAGGATCGAACAGGTTGCAAACATGGATTAATTCCAGGCCAGGGGATGATTAGATCTATTCTTATTAAGTGAAGATCGAGTTCTAAAAGTACTCACCAAATCAAGGATCAACTTAGCAATAATTAGAATGGATTCGATTGATTGAATGATCGAATTTCTCGCAATAGGTAGCCACCAAATCTGACAATTTAGTGAATTGAAGCCTACTATCAGATCTGTAAGAAATTGATCTACTGAGAGTTGAGAATGATCACGAGGCTTAGAATTTATAAATTCAAACCTGAAGGAAACAGATTTTGGTGAGGAAGAGGAGTACTGAAACCTAGGTTGCCTTGCTCGTCGAGACACCCGTTGGTTGGTTCTTATGCTGTCGACGTCGATCCTCCGGTGGGGGTCGACTCCTTCTTCATTGCCAGGATCGATGATTCCATGCGAAATTGATAATGAACACAATTGGGAAGAGAAGGAAAATTTCAGATCTGAGAGAATAGGAAGAATGATCGGCCTGGCTTTATAGGGGGTTAGAAGAATCGATGGATCGAGAAGGAAGGGAAAGCGCGGAAAGAAATTTTGTTAGCCTGCACATGGCTCATGTGCTAACCGATTTGAACAAGGTTCTGATGGAATGATATTCTTCTGAGAGGAATTTGCTCTCCTCAGGGATTAATAAGTCGGGTCATGGGCCCTCTAATGGGCCTACTATTGGAAAAAGAATAGAAACACAGGTTTCTAATGAAGTAAAGCCCAATGGTTAAAATAAATAAATATGTATATAGCTTTCTAAAATTTAAATTGTATATAACAATCTCCAAATTGTTAAATCAAAATAAAAATATTTGAAATTTTTAAATAGCAGGAAAGTGGTGTTCCAAATATCCCCCCTAAAAAAATTTCGTCCTCAAAATTCAAACCACAAGTAGGTCTCAAAATCACAAAAGAGATTCCAACACCATCATTTATTAAAAATAGAATTTCAAGAACCAGAGTACAATTAAATCAATCAAACAAAGTGGGATAGCGTTCCCGCATCTCGTCCTCGCGCTCCCATGTGGACTCTCCGGGAGAGTGGTGTCTCCACATGACACGGACAAGAGGAATGGTCTGGTTCCGCAGACGCTTCTCCCTACGATCGAGGATCTCTACTGGCTGCTCCTCGTAGGTCAATCTCGGGCCCACCTCCAGCTCGGAATAGTCCACCACATGGCTCAGATCTGGAATGTAGTGTCGAAGCTGGAACACATGGAAAACGTCGTGTACTCCCTCTAAGCTAGCTGGAAGTGCTAGTCGATATGCCATCTCGCCAATCCGTGCCGTCACGTCGAAAGGTCCGATGAATCTCGGACTGAGCTTTCCGCCTCTGCTAAAACGAATGGTGCCTCTGGTCGACGAGATTCTTCAGGAACACTCTGCTTCTAGCTGCGAACTCCGGTGACCATCTGCTATTGTCCTCCTAGTACTTCTGTCGATCCATGATGCTCTGAGCCTTGAGTCCAAGTACACATAAGAAGTTTGGGATATCATGCTTTGACAAGGATCGAGGATCAAATAGTCACGAAGTGGAAAAAATTTCAATTACAACTTAGAGAAGCAAAATCATGAAGACACAATTTTTAAGTACGATCAAAATCGATAGTTTACACAGGTGGCTAGCATAAGATAGGAAAATCATGGTCAGGCAGACATGATTTAAGATCAAAATTTAGACAAGACACAAACGAAGTATGGAATCAAAATCTGGCAATGTATAATTTGAGGAAATCAATGATCTAACGATACAATACTAGAAGGTAATTAACAAGGGTTGATTTGAGGAACGTACGAAATACTCAGGAGATACAGTATCAAATCAGGGTGAACATGCAAGGATTTGTGATTCTCAAAAACCAATAATCATATGAAAAGGAATTATAGTCTCCAGAATATCCAAGAACATGTTGGTATCTGAAATCACTTTGCTTAGAATCCCTACCCCGCCAGTACGTATCTGACTGCAGTGGATTTTCGGCTCCGTGACTCAAATAACAATATGTCTCTAAATACTCTATCAACCTTATTCATTTTCCAACAATCATTGACGAAACAACCCAAGAGATCAAGATATGAAGAATATGACAAGTCTCGTCAATACTCGAAAACCTATGGGTGTCTGAAATCACTTCAACTTAGAGTTCCTGCCTCGCCAGTGCGCTACTGGCTGCAGTGAACCCTCAGTCTCCATAATCCAGCTAATAGCTGCAGCGCGCAACTGCCATGCCATAGTAGGTCATCGAATAGCCTCTCGACTTTATCCCTAGGAATTTCAAAAGAGTTCCAAGGAATTCAAAATGAGTTTCAATAGTCCAAGTCACGAAAATGGTGAAGTTACCTGACTGTTAGAATACAAGGGTTTATTAGGTACTTATGAAGTAACACGGAATCCAATCGAAGAGTAGTGAGTACAAAAGGGCAACAAGGAAGATTTAAAATTTCAGACAGGGAGCGGAGTTTTAAATTATAACAAAATTTTAACTGATATTTGGAATGGTAACAAGATTTCGTATATAGAATGTTATCCCGAAGGAATAACAGAGTCTCGAAGGATGAACTGAGGCAAGGTATTAGATAGGAGACAAATTCCAAGATGAATAAAATTCCGTACTAGAAACAAGTTTTAATAAAATCTCGAATAATAATGAAATCTCGAGCAAAACTTGAATAGAAAACGAAATCTCCAATAAGGTACACAGTGGAAAATAGAAAATCAAGTATCAACAAAGTCGTGAATAAGGAACAAATTCTTGAATAGAAAATCTCAACGAGGAGACAAGATTTGGAATAGGGAACACGGTCTCAACGAGTCGCGAGTAGGAACTGAAATTCAAAGTCTGGTAAATCTTGGATGGGAGACAAAATCACGAACAAAAACAAAGTCTTAAAATAGGAAACAGGATCTTAAATATCGAATGGAATCAAGTTACGAATGGGAAAAGAGAATCAACGGTGAATATAAAACAATTATCCATGAAACAAGCGATACCTCAAATAGGGAACAAGATTGAAACAAAGTTGGGAACAAGTGAAATCTAAAAATAAGAGATAAGATCAAACAAGATCGTGAATAGAACAAAAAACAATTCACGAATAAGAAATAAAATCTTGTAGGGAACGAGTCAAAAATTTAAAGATAGAAAATGAAATCTGCAAATGAAATTTCGAATAGAAGCAAGATTCAAACAAGGTTTTGAATGGCATAAGTTTGAATAGGAAGGTAATCCCGAAGTAAAGTCTTAAATATCAACAGAGTCTGAATAGGGAACCAAATCTTGAATTAGAAAACGACGCCATAGGAAACAAGTTATCGAGCAGGAAGAAAATCTTGAATAAGAGCAGAGTTACGAACAAGAATGGATACAACTTTCAAAATACATCTCAAATAGCGACCAAGTTTCAGAAAAGAAATAAAATCTAATAATCCTTAAATAGGAACAAGGAGGTTTTTAAGAAACAAACTAGGTGCAAGAGAAATCTAAGAAAAAACTGGATTATGAATCATGATCTATGGTTTTCTCCAACCATGCAAAAGAGTCTTCTGTCTTCAGTCTATCTTTAGTATTCTTCCGGGACTGGAATCTCTTCAACCTTCTTCAACTGTTCTGTCGTAAACTGGTCCCTGTGGTAGTGCTCCATGTTGTTGTTGAATCTGGAGAGGCGGGTCCTTCTGTGATACTGGTGTTTCTCGTGCTTGTCCTTGGGCAGTGTGATCAGCGGTCTCCAGCAGTCCTTGACTTGGTGGGCAGGCGATTAGCAGTACAAGCATAGCCTTCGTCTCTTGTGGCACTCTTTGTGGTGATGTCCTGGGTGACGGCAGAAATTGCAAGTGGTCGTCATCTGGATCTCCCGCTGGACTGAAGCACGCAGCCTCTGATAGGAATATACGGCTGCTGGTGTGCTGGATACTGAGATCTTGCTGTTCTTCGATATAAGTCTTCATGTCTCTCCTGGGCTTCAGCTTTCCATCTTATTGTATGTGTTACGAGCTGGGTCTCCCGGTTGGTGACTTCAATCTTCAGAGGAGTCAGATCCTCAAAGACTTGGATATTGATCTTCAGTGGGGGCTCCACGTTCTCGATCTGCTCTTTGGTGCAAGATATGCGCTCGGTGTCGGAAAAATCCAAGTGCCTGAGAGTCTGGAAATCAGAAGTCCTTCCTGGATCGGAGAGTGTATCCACAAGTCTGACTTGGAAAGGGTGGCATGCTTCCTCTGGTTGTCAAGGGACTCTTCAGACGTCTCCGTCAACTACGTACTACCCATGGGGATAGTAGAGTGATAGAAGGTAGTGGAAGCTCGGAAACGTCAAGTGCAGATGAATTGACAGTTCTGGTGTCGCATGATTTTGAACTATCTGCAAAACAGAAAACTGTTAAAATAACCTAGACCTACATACAACAAGTGTTTATAGAATATTAAAATACCTGATACACCTGATATACCTGATATACCCTTATTTCCCGATTTTTCCTATGATGTGATCAAGTTTCCCTAGTTATTCAAGTCCTCCAATAGTACGCTAAGACCTAGGTACCATTAGGATAGGACCTGCATGGGCCACCACTAAAAACATGTCACGATCCGCTCCCGAATAACCGGATACAAGTCGAACACGCCCAGCCTTTGTTGTTAGACACAACAAAGTAAGCTGTACCAATCTAGGGAAACTAACCAGATAATATGAACATGAATGAATCACAGCATCTATATAAATGTGTCCCAACCAGAGTAAAGTACAATATCTGAATTATTACATTCAACTAATAAAAGAGTCTGCCAGTCTCAATACATGGAAAGATAATAGGAAAATACTAAAGAAGCACTAGGCTTCTGCAGCCTCTAGGTCACAAGCAGCTCCAGCTGGCTCAGTAGGGAAAGCAATATCCTGTCCATAGTAGGTGTCACACAATGCCTCCATCTCACCTGCAACATATCCTATTCAGGAGCGGAGCAAGTACAATTCTAGGTAATGAACAAGACATCATGATATGAAAGTACAAGGAAACATGGAAAGTACAGGAAAAACAGGTGAATAAGTACATGAAGAACAATGTAAAGTACATAAAAGAACATGAATGTAAGAACATGGAAGAACATGATATGTAAGCATCTGAAAGAACATGATATCATGGAACCACAGGAAATAAGTACAAGGTAATCTCCTGAACATGTGTATACTATATTTGAAATATAACTAAATATGTGACCGGCTAGGGTAAGCACCTGAAAGCACCTGAAAGCACATGAATGGGCGGCTTGGGACCCGCGTGCACGATGCGGGATCTAAGCTAAACACACCTGAGTTGTTACTTGGGATTGGTCACATAGATAGTATATTTCCCTACCCCAGATACAAGTAATAAGAACAAGGGAACATGAGCACCAGAAAGTACATGACGTGTTGCAATCGTGTCAATCAAGAAAGTACAGGATATATAATGAAATGCACAAGACCGTAGAGTGTACTTGCCTTGCTCCAGGAAAGTACAAGTATGCAAAAGAGCTAGATATCCTCCTGTATGAAATAATGATGTGTACAAGTTGGTTAATAAACAGCTAATTCTAAATTAGTTTATCAAAGATTCTATTCACAACCTTCCTAATATAAACCTTAATTTCTATGGTTTCCTATAGGGTATCAATATTACTCCCTATCCTAGACTAGCAAGAACTTAAAATAAACTAAACACATGATGATAAGGTTATGACAAAGCTTAGTAGTAAGACTAATACATTAGTAAGAGTTGATTCCATTAGTTCTATTTAAACCTTCACATACTTAAGTAAAAAGTAGAGTAATTAACCTTAACTCAATGAATGAAATTTCTAAAACTGAAATTTACCAGGAATCCAATATCCTATTAGGATCCTGTTATAAAACAGGAACTTGATATATGGCTTTGGTCCTCATTAACAATATGTGAATTTGTTCCAGGAATCTATAACTCACAATGGACCCAAATGAACCAAAGGACTTGCAAGTGATCACAAATTCCTGTCAAGAGTTAAGAAGAACTCTGAACTAACTAATGAATTGTCCTGAAACAACTGGCTTAATTGTCTCAGATTTCCTGAGCTAAAAGTTCAGATTACCTGAGACTTCAATCTCAGCAGTCTAAATCCCAGGTACAGTCAATTAATAGTGCAAGGAAAAATGAACTGGTGAAACTGGATTAGTTCCCAGGTTCCTGGGTTCAAATGGAAATGAACCATTGGTGTGACTCCCAAGTTCCTGAGATAACCAATTGAATTTGTTAAGATAACATGTTATTCAATAAAATCCCAGATGCATCCAGTACAGTCTAAATCAAACTAACTTCCAGACTAAATCATGGGGATTAATCTTTCAGTCAAGCCAACACCTAACTGCCCCCAGAACCCAATGTAACCTGGCATCAGTAGGTTAAAATTCAGGTCTCACAGTTCAGTCCAGGTCTCCAATTTCCATAAACAACATGGAGTGGTATAACTGCAGTTTGCAGATTTAAACTGAAGTTGATAGTGAGATGCCCTCTCATTATCAACTTAAATCCAACTCTCAAACTCAGGTCCCAACCCACATTACTCCATGGTTTTTCCCAAGACCTGGACTAAAAAGAGTCCCACAACTGAACTGATCATCACAGGTTTAACATCATTAAGAGTCAATCCCCATTTAACCAATTTAAGTAGGTGACAGGATAGTATAGGCTCATGCCAACTGCCATGATCACTGAGATCAACTCCCTCCCAGTTATAAATTTAACAACCCAACTCAATTTAGATTTAACAAAATGAATCAAGGATAAATGGTCTCAGGAATCAAAAATTTGGATTGTAATGCTATACAAAGAACTCATCAATCTAGCTGAAACGATTTGCACTTATGTTAGTTTCAGTTTTCACTGAACTAAACAAGTGCACATCTAATCAGGTTCAGGAAAGCAATTAAATCATGCACAGGCATTAAGGTTCAGCAACATGAACCAAGCAATGGATAAGTGTTCAGGTTCTCAAATATCACAGATTGAATTGATTCTCAGGTTCAGACATAAGTCTCAGTTTCAATGTACAGCTCGGGTCTCACAAGTAATTCTCAGGTTTTTCTGAGACAACATCCTCAAGTCTCAGATTTCCTGAGACACATCTGTCACCTGAGTTTGTTATCAGGTTCTAAGAATACCAATTCACACTGTCACACAAGCCCCCAATCCCAAGACTTGGGTTCTCTTCAATAGAACCAAATCTGAACATAAGTCCCAGGTTTTAAACCAATTCCCAAAACAAAAGTATAACATCTCGATTTACTGAGATAAACCCCAAGTTCATCCACTGAATAATGTCTCAGAATCAATCCTCTTCCATACTGCATGGCAGTTGGCCTCATAAGATTGATTTAGCTAGCAAAATAATAAATCAATGGACTGAACCAAAATCCCACATAATCAGGTTCATTACTGAACCAAAATGCTCGCATAATCAGATTCATCACTGAACCAATATGTCTGCAAAAATCAATATATTCGAATCTTGATTACCACATGAGCTACACTACTCATAATAAATTAATATTATGCAAAATATGGAAGGTTACCTGATGATGCTGTCACAATATTAATCCAAGTCTCAACTCAACTACCCTCAATCGAATGGATCCAGAAATCCTCTGAAACAAAGGATCGAACAGGTTACAAACATGGATTAATTCCAGGCCAGGGGATGATTAGATCTATTCTTATTAAGTGAAGATCGAGTTCTAAAAGTACTCACCAAATCAAGGATCAACTTAGCAATAATTAGAATAGATTCGATTGATTGAGTGATCGAATTTCTCGCAATGGGTAGCCACCAAATCTGACAATTTAGTGAATTGAAGCCTACTATCAGATCTGTAAGAAATTGATCTACTGAGAGTTGAGAATGATCACGAGGCTTAGAATTTATAAATTCAAACCTGAAGGAAACAGATTTTGGTGAGGAAGAGGAGTACTGAAACCTCGGTTGCCTTGCTCGTCGAGACACCCGTTGGTTGGTTCTTATGCTGTCGACGTAGATCCTCCGGTGGGGGTCGACTCCTTCTTCATTGCCAGGATTGATGCTTCCATGCGAAATTGATAATGAACACAATTGGGAAGAGAAGGAAAATTTCAGATCTGAGAGAATAGGAAGAATGATCGGCCTGGCTTTATAGGGGGTTAGAAGAATCGATGGATCGAGAAGGAAGGGAAAGCGCAGAAAGAAATTTTGTTAGCCTGCACATGGCTCATGTGCTAACCGATTTGAACAAGGTTCTGATGGAATGATATTCTTCTGAGAGGAATTTGCTCTCCTCAGGGATTAATAAGTCGGGTCATGGGCCCTCTAATGGGCCTACTATTGGAAAAAGAATAGAAACACAGGTTTCTAATGAAGTAAAGCCCAATGGTTAAAATAAATAAATATGTATATAGCTTTCTAAAATTTAAATTGTATATAACAATCTCCAAATTGTTAAATCAAAATAAAAATATTTGAAATTTTCAAATAGCAGGAAAGTGGAGTTACACCTATCCCTTCCGAAGGAGTCCACATATAATCTAGATTGCAAAATTAAAATAATAAGAACGATCAACCCTCGTGATTTTAATTACATCCACAGCAACAACAACATCCACGACATGCCCGTGGTTTAAACAACACAATCAAAAACATGCATTGGACCATAATAGTTGGATCTAAGATGCCTGCAAAACCGAGTTAGAACAGATCTACATCTACCGACTATTACAGAGCGCAGGTTTTATTGGACAACATGGACGTATCAATCAATACGTTGATCCAAAGTGGCTCTGATACCAATTGATGGAACTAGGGATTCCTAGGACCCTTCTTTTGGTGTGCGTATTGATCGATAAAAAGTTAAACAGATCTAATACGTGTTCTAACCCTTCATAGGCGGAAACTAGGGTTTAAAAATTATACCTGCGGCGGAAAGGAGACAAGTAATTCCTGGCAATCTCGAGTGGACGACCCCAAGATCTTCTGCACGTATTCCTTCCTCGAGTTGGACGTCGTGTGGGCGACAATCTCCCAACCTTTTCTTCTTCTTGGCAGCCCTCTCTTTCTCTCCTTACGTGAATCACGAATTTAGAGAAAGTTTCAGATTTTTGATCGGTAATAATGGCGGCCAGAGAATAGAGGATATATATAGGCTACGGCAGGGACCACAAGGAGAAATTAGGGTTAGGCCTCCTAACGGATCTGGATAACCCGTGTTCAGCCCGAACACACAATCCAGGCCCATTAACAATAGCTCGGTCCACTAATGAGCTATTGTTGCACTACCTCCCTAATTCCAAATTATGTTTGTGGGCTCTTTTTATTATATGCTCGTTTGGCTCCCAATGTTAAGATATCGTATGTCCGTTGATCAAATTAAGTTACTGACAACTATATTGATTCGACATCTTTTATTCTTAAGTAGTACCGTTCAACTTTATTTGTCATGTCGGATATAATCCACCTGCTGGGTTTACATGAAAATCCTTATGAGCTCCTTAAGGGGACATCATCAACCCGATGTATCGGGACATGGATTCCATTTATAATCAACAGTCCATTATACATACAATGTTATTACCCAATTTATAGAAGTTGTTGATCCATAATGAATCTCATTCTTTTATGAGTCAAAATAATGCACACTGTATATACATGTCCGTTATTATATCCGGGTTAAGAGCACAAACATCTTTAATAACAGAGGTGTTTGTTCTCTTATGTAGTCAGTACAAAGAGAACAACCTCAAGTGGTCCTGTTCAATACACACAAAGTGTACTAGTGTAAACCAATAGTCAAGATAGACTAATACCATATTACACTACAACCTTTCCAATAGATTGTCCATCTAGGTTGTGAACTATTTATATACTCCATAGGGACTGATAATATGATCTTCTGTGTGACACCACACACCATATTATCTACAATATAGAATATCAGATATTTGCATTAACACTTGCAATAAATACAATATGCAAACATTTGCCCATATGATTCTCATTCAAAATTTAAGGAAATAAGGTTTCTAAAAAAAGTGATGCTTTTAGTATATAACCCAAACATTGATCCTATTTTATTGAATTAGTTTATATGTTTTTTTCCTCCTAGGAATATTCTAATCTTTTATTTTATTCCTTCTTTGTATTTGATACAGAGCAGAAATTCAAAGATATTAGCAATGCCTACGAGGTAAGATGCTGTGTGTCAGTTTAATGGCTAAACTACGTTTCTTGTCCTGTTGTTTCCCCTAAGAAAAATCCCATTGCAGGTACTGTCAGATGACGAAAAGAGATCTCTGTATGACAGATATGGAGAAGCCGGTTTGAAAGGCTCTAGTATGGGCATGGGGGTATGTTCCTACCACAGATAAAGAGAATTGGCAATTCCTCATATCTAATGCAATCTACTATATCTGGAAAACACGTCTTTCAGGATTTCAGCAATCCATTCGATATATTCGAGTCATTATTTGAAGGCATGGACGGAATGGGAGTAATGGACGGAAGATGTATATAATAAAATGAATATATAATGGTAGCTAAAGTACTCTATTTAGAGAGAATAAAATATAGCTAGCTAAAGTACTCTATATCTGTGAGATGTTGATGTACCATATTTTGAGACAATGAAATGGAGAATGGTACTTTATATTACATTTCAATATTTTGTTGTAAATATAGATCAAAGTGGTTGTTTTCGAATTGAATTGAGCAGCGTTTGGAATATATAACATGCAGTATAGAGCGTTATAAATGTGATACAATGACCATATACAGATCATCTATTCATAACGCTTTCAAAATGTCCTGACTTCTAAACCATATTAACTATTCATAACGGTTTTACATAAATATCCATAACGCTTTGAAAATAAAACGTAGCAGAAATTCAACCTATTAATGACGTTTTTGGAAGAATTATTTATAACGCTTTCAAAAACATTTATAACACCCGTTTTCATAACGGTTGGATTGGAAAAAAACGTCATGGTTCTTAATTAATGATGATTTTTAGCCGTCATTAAAAGTTATTTTTGTTGTAGTGGGCCACCTCACATTTGTATTTCCTAGACTTAATAAAATTAAAAATACAAAAAAATAGAAAAAGACTCGATCTGGATTTCCAATGCGATTTGCTTCTGGATGACGATGCAATATTCGGTAGTAGTAGGATGTAGACGCAGTACGTGTAGATGTTCTTCGTCTTTGATTTCTTTAACCTATAGCAGTTCGTATATTTTGTGTATCGACCAAATCATCGTTGATTATCATAATCAGGTGTAACCATTAGCCAATGGGCCAACAATCTCCCCTATTTTGATAATTGACAAACTATGAGTCTATACCACAATATAACAAAAATATAACTTTGAAAATGTATACCTTACTTGTTCTAAAATATATCGC
>JANAVB010011397.1:12104273-12141773 GCA_029216955.1 Iris pallida | reverse complement strand
TAGACAACATATAGGGGTACCAAAACCTCCTGGTACTTTTCAATAATATTGCACATACACAAAATTATTCAACTTCCAAAATTAAGAAAAAAACTAGTTTTCAAAATAAGAGGATTTTCTCGATACGGGTGCGTCCCGTCAAATCAGCCCACCTCGTTGCGTACCGCTGACTCCTACAGGAGCGGGCAGTAAAAGTGGACGTGTGGGAACTGACGGAACTTGATTTGGATGTGTGTGCACGTCGTATCGAACGCATATCCGTCGAAATTGTCCTGTATCCGTGCGATGTAAATTCAGTCATAACTTTGTGCACGCTCGTCAGATTGAGACAAAACTTACGCCAACAGGACTGTATCATTTTTCTGGTCCTGTATGCCAAGTTTGGTCTGATTCTGAGATAGTTGAATCGGAACGCCGTTTTGCGGGCTCCACGGTCCGATTCAACGGGCGATTTTGTGCAAGGCCCGCCGAAATCCAACTTTGGATATACGATTATGTTCGTATCAGAAAACCGGACCTGTAGACATATAGTTTGATGACTTTAGAGACCATTGACTCTGGCACGCTTTCCGGTGCAAAGCGGGTCCAACGACGGATATCATTTTTGTCTGAAATTACCGTTTTGTCCTTGTGTCCAGAATTGGACTTAAGGACAGACAATCCTAGCTAATTTGACTATTCTGAGAATATTGGCGAAGTCTGTTTCAGCTTTCGGAGACATGTGTAGATTTTAGACTTTATGGCGTAACATTTGACGGTATCTTATTGGTTCTTCGCGCTACCACCATGCAAGCATACCTTGCCAGCTTGTATAGTATAATTATATGCATGTTCATTATCTCGCTGCTGTTCTTTTCCTTACGTTTGTGATTACTTTATTCCATGTCTAGTACACTCATCCTGTTATAGTTTTACTTTACATGTTTCTAGTTGCATGCACATTCTTGTTCCTTTCTGTTATGATAGTTCTATCTGTTGCACTGTGTTAGTTTCATATGTATTCCTTGATAGAGTCGTCTAGTCCTACACCATGATTCCCTCAACTTGATTATAACTTGACTTGACTTGACATGACTTGAGTGGGACTTGACTTTGACATTCTATAGATTGTGAGTACTTACCTTGACTATGGTCTATAGGATTTTTATACTAGGATTGGCTACGTCTTGGTTGTGAGTACTTGCCTTGACTGCGATTGAGACACTATAGATTGTGAGTACTTGCCTTGACTGCAGTCTATAGCTTTGACCTATTAGCCATTTCTAGTATGGCATGCCAGTGTCTTATGATCCTTGTGTTTAGATCTTGTGTCTTGGTCCATTTTGTCTCGTTGGATATCCTTGATTGTTCCTTACTTCTTTGTATATTTGTACTGTTACATGTTGGCTTATATATTATGTATCTTGCTAGTCCTCTGAGGACCTGATGATCTCTTCAGGTTTAGCGACTGCGTGGAGTTAGTTAGTAGAGCGGGATGGTAGAGGATTGCGATGCATGATACAGGTATTTGATTGTGATATTTCTTTATTATCCTCTCGTGCTTTATATTCAGTACCATGATATACTCTGCTTATTTATAGACTCATATCATTTTTGGAGTCTAATCGAACAATATGCTAATGGGCTACAGACCATGACCCATACTTGTTCATTCATGTTTCATATTCTTATTGTGGATTAAGATATAGATTCGTTTGCCATGATTTGGCAGTATACCATAGCCTTGACAGCGTTACATATTCGAGTCGGGCTGGAGTCCGTTCGATACGTAGCTGGCTTGCTCACGAGCTTGCGTCCGAATGCGTCCGAAAAGCGGGTGCGGGTCGTGACAATGCCATTTCTCGAGACCTGGGCTTGAGAAGTGTGGCGGAACTCAGCATCAATATAAGACTGATGATGTTGTCCCTAAAGAATGACAAAGTCATCGAATCTCTAGTAGAACTGGGCATCAAAGTGTCCTAGAGCAGCAGGTGGAGCATCAGCTGGAGCTACAACTGGATCTGGTGGAGGTGGTGCAACATCGGGTGGAAGTGGAGACTAAGGGTACTTCCTAGACCTAGTCAGCTCAGAAGGTGACCCTGAAACGGGACAGATGTCATGGTTGATTACAAATTTCTGGAAGATCGCGACAAAATGCATGGGGTAAAAGAGGTTGCGGCCTACCCTCCGACAATATATAATGTTTGCTATAACAGTCTTTGGAACAGAAAAGTGACTCCCAAGTGAATAAGATACATAGTTGACATCTCTATCAACGTAACCTCGTCAGTAGATCCCATCTTAATAAGCAAAGCAGAGTAGACGATACGATGAAGTTCATAGAAGTTTTGGTTAAGGTGCTTCGAGTACAATCGACCACCCCGAGGGACTGGACTCGGATGACACATAACAGTATTAAGGGAATCAAGAATCATGTCATTTGGAAATTGAACTTTATTTATCTTGACTAATGCTTCGTCGTTGTCCAACATATGGAAGTACTTACTTAAATCAGCCGAATTAAACTCAAGTTCTCTTCCGGCGACACAAGAATAAATCTTGCCACCGTTTGTTTCTTGCTGATTGCAATAAAACATACATACATCATTTTCATAAATGTCGCTAGAAGTCTCAGAGTAATCTCAGAGTCCTAGAGTTTCAAATGTGGAAACATACTCCAAAAATATAGTAAAATTGATCGATTGACCAGGATAAATAGTTCGGTATCGAAAAGAGTTAAACCAAGACTCAGATATTTCGAAGATGGAAATAGATTCGTGTCAAAATCCTCATCGTTGGTGGGACGAGCGGGAGTAAACACATTGATGGGTTCATATTCCAAAGTGGAAGACGAAGCCGCAGAGCTTCCCTTCTTTCTTTTATGAAGCTTGGGAGCCATAGAATTGAAAAGAAAAAAAAATGAGAGATATACCTCAAAGAAACAATGAAAAATGAGTGGAAAATACCATTTTTTTGCCTTCTAGATCCAAGGAAGAAGGAGATAGAAGCTTTGGATGGGGGAAAAACTAGGATTTCGGTTTTGAGTGCTTGAGTGGAGAGAAAAGTGGAGAAGATGAAGTTTAAATGGGAGCTAGGGTCGGCTGAAACGATTCTGGAAAACTGAAACGACACCGACCGAATTCAGCCTGAACTCGGTCAGAACTCGGTCTGTGTTCTATCCGAGTTCGACTACTTGTATTTCCTATTCACTTTTATGAGTAGTGAATAATAACTCATAACTCATCAATTAATTAAAATCCATTAATTTGGGTTAGCTGTAGGGGTTGGATCCCAGCTAGCGGTAGTTTGAAGACTAGTACACTGTGTCGCTTCAGGCTATTTAAGCCTGTATGACAGAAGGGCCCTTTCGACTTATACCTAAAATAGCTTCAATTAATAAATCTCAAATTTTAAGTAATTTTATTAAACATAACTCATTATGAATCTAAAAATCAAGTATGTCTAACTCACGACGCAGATAGTTGAAGCGGTCTTCAACTAGCGGCTTTGTGAAAATATCTGCTAATTAGTGATCTGTGTCAATAAACTCTAAGCAAATATTCTCGTGTAAATCACGTAAAAATTGATGACGTATCTCTACGTGCTTTGTGCATGAATGACAAATAGGGTTCTTAGTCAAATTGATTGTGCTAGTGTTGTCACAGTATATGGCAATCTTCGTATAGTACAGATTGTAGTCTTCTAGGGTTAGCTTCATCTACAAAATATATGCACAACAACGTACTGTGGCGATATACTCAGCCTCGGTTGTTGATAAAGCAACAGAGTTTTGCTTTTTGCTAAACCAGGAGACTAAAGCTTTTTCGAGAAAATGACATGTACTGCTGGTACTTTTACAGTCTACTTTGCATCCAGCAAAATCATCATCTGAATAACTGATTAGGTCAAAAAAATATGGTTTTGGGATACCACAAAGCCGACTGTAGACATTTTCTTAAGGTATCGGAAGATACGCTTAATGGCACATAGGTGTGATTCCTTAGGATTAGCTTGATATCGTGCACAAATACAAATACTAAACATAATATCAGGGTGACTAGCAGTTATGTATAATAAACTACCAATCATACCTCGATACTTACGTTGATTGACTGGTTTGCCACTTTCTTCATTGTCAAGTCCTGTTGATGTAGCCATTGGTGTGCCGGTAGCCTTTACATTGTCAAGGTCGTACTTCTTCATTAAATCCGTGTATATGGCTTGGTTGATGAATGTTCCATGTGAGTGCTGTTTGATTTATAGTCCTAGGAAGTAGTTGATTTGTCCTATCATACTCATCTTAAACTCTTACTATGCATACACTTAACAAAATCTAGACAAAGTTTTTCATTAGTAGAACCGAAAATGATGTTATCTACAAACACTTGCAAAAGTAAAATACTATCATCTGAAAACTTGATAAATAAAATAGTATCAACTATTCCTTTTGAAAAACTATTTTTAAGTAGAAAGGCACTTAGGCGTTCATACCAAGCACGCGGTGCTTGTTTGAGTCCATAGAGTGCTTTTATAAGTTTGAATACGTGATCAAGTTTTTAAAAATCTTCAAAACCAGGTCTGTTTCACAAAACTTTCTATTTCAAAAATTCGTTTAAAAATGCACATTTTACGTCTATTTAAAAATATTTAAAATCATGAAAACATGCAAATGCATAAAATGTGTGAATGGCTTCTAGTCTAGCAAAAAGAGCATATGTCTCGTCATAATCAATACATTCTTCTTGATTATAACCTTGTGCCACTAGACGTGCTTTGTCGCTTAGAACTTGTCCATCCTCACTTAATTTATTTCGAAACACTCATTTGTAGAGCTATCAAAATGGGCTAAGCCCGTTGGGCCGGCCCGCCCCACCCGCCAAAAAGTGGGTTGGGCCGAGCATTTAGGAGCCCGCCAAACAGGCGGGCCTAGGCGGGCTGGCCCGCTATAGCCCGTCCCACGGTGGGCTAGCCCGTGGGCCAAGTGGGTTAGCCGCCATCTAGTTTTTTATAAAAATTTTAATTTTTTATTTAACACATATATGAGATTTGTATTATAAATGATAAAAATTCTCATTTAATACAAGTAATGACATATAAAATATTAAATTTGGTCATTTATTTACATGAATAAAGGTGTTTTAAAGAAATATCTACTATTATATGTTTCTTGCATTTTACTTGTAATTTGATGCATATGAGAGTGAGTAGAAAATATTATATATATATAATTTTTTTTTCTTTTAAGAAACTAAAATAATAATTTAAAATTTAAAAAAATTAAGTGGGCCGGCCCACCTAGCCCGCGGTCCGCCGGTGGGTTCGGCTGGGTTGGAATATTTCCAGCCTACCAAAATGGTGGGTGGGCCCACCCCGCCCTGCCAAATGGTGGGTTATGGGCCGGCCGGCCCGTCTTGACAGCTCTACCCATTTGGTACCAATTATTGATTGACAAATAGGTTCAGGTACAAGTTTCTAAACTTGGTTTTTCTTAAATTGATTAAGTTCCTCTTGTATGGCGTCAATCCAAAACTCATCATTAAAAGCGTTTGCTATTGTCTTAGGTTCTACTTGAGAAATAAAAGCTATAATTACTTCTACATTAATATCTGTAGTAGAAGGACGAGTACTTACGCCTTTGGATACATCACCTATTACGAGTGTCTCTGGATGATCTTGCATGAACTTCATTCTTTTAGGCAAACTTTCTAGATAGCCCTCGTTGGCAGAAGTATCTTCAGTTGCCTTGCTTTTTGTTTTGTACATCTTCAACGTATTGTCGCTCTGTGACTATTGAGCTCATCAAAAGTAACGTTAATTGATTCTTCAACAATCATAGACTTTTTATTAAAAATCCTATATCCCTTACTCTTGGCAGCATATCCGAGAAAAATCTCTTCATCTGCCTTAGAGTCAAACTTACCTAAGTTGTCCTTGGTGTTCAGGATAAAACAACGACATCCCAAAACTTTGAAATATAAAATATTTCAAATCCTTCCAAACCATAATTCATAAGGTGTTTTCTTCGAAATAAGTCAAATTAACACCCTATTTAAAATATGACAGGTTGTACTAACAGCTTCTGCCCAAAAATACTTTGGAAGATTATGTTGATTCAGCATGACTCTAGCCATCTCGCTTATAGTACGATTCTTCCTCTCCACAATGCCAATCTATTACGGAGTTCTAGGACAAGAAAATTCGTAGTAATATCTACTATCATCATAAAACTTTTTGAAATCTGCATTTACGAATTCGCCGCCATGATCACTTCGGATTCGAGTAATCATGAAGACTTTTTTGCTTTATACCTTTTTTGCAAAATATTTAAAGTTTCAAAATGGCATCACTTTTGTTTGATAAGAAATCCATGTATAACGAAAAAAATCATCAACAATCACAAAAGTGTAGAGTTTACCGCCAAGACTATCGACTCTACTAGGACCGAATAGATCCATATGAATCAACTGCAAGGTCTAGAGGTACTTACAGCGTTGATGGATTTAAAAGAAGACCTAGGTGCTTTATTCTTTTCACAGTCAGCACATACCATGTCTCTCTTGAATGTGATTTCTGGGAGTTCTTTTACCAACTTTTTAGTACATAGATTTGAGATAGTGTCCATATTAACATATCCTAACCTCATGTGCCATAGCCAGCTTTCATTTTGGTTGGTTATCAGGCACTTTTCTGTATTAGTACTTTCTAAAAAGAAAACATAAATGTTGTCTTCCCTAATCCCTTCATATACGGAATTAACAGATGACATGTCATATATAGAACATTTGTCTTTCACAAAGTTGATACCATAACCATTATATGTCAAGTGACTTATGCTTAGTAGGTTATGTTTGAACTCCGTGACTAGACAGACGTCTTTTATTACTGGATAGGGATATACCACAATGTCGTTTTCAATAATATCACCTCTCAAGTTATTGCCGAAAGAGACATCCTCTCTCTTCATCGATAGCATTGAGAATAAAGATGCATCACCAGTCATGTGCCACAAACATCTGCTATCGAAAATCTACTTGCTTCTAGCATGACAGGGTTGAGGATCCACCTACAAATAGATGAATCATTTGTACCCATTTCTTCAAGGGTCCTTTTTTTAGTTTTTAGGAATCCAAGCAAGTAAATGATTGTCAAGAAGCTTTCTTGCTTGACAATACTGTGATATGTGTCCGTGAGTACCACAATATGTGCAAGTAAGTTTTAAAATATGCTTTTTGTTTCTGTGTTGACATTCTTTTGTGTCTTCTTTGGAAATATATAAGTGAAAGAATAGTTTGTGAAACGTGTTGCTTGCGTGCTTTCTATGGTTTAGTCCTCTTAGATGTATGCTTAGCGTTAGGACTAACCTTAGGCTGTCTAACAGGTATGGCATGTTTGCCTAACTTGATTTCTATATTTTTAGAGATCGCACAAGACTCTTCATATTTGATAGTCATATCAATGAGTCTTTGCTCTGTGACTAAGTGTCTCTTTTTCTCTATGTCATACAGCTCTTGCACTTTGACATAGTCTTTTTTTTTTTCTTTTCAATGGTGAGGATAGCCTCATGATGGTCTACTTTAAACTTGGCTATCTCATCCGTGCTACTGGTAGTAGATTGTCTCTTTTATATCTTCAACAAGATTAAATAATCTAGCTACTTTAATTGTGTAAGCCTTAACCTCTTTACAAGATTCCTGTACTTGTTAACACATTTCTATCTTCATCAAGTAGTTCGCTAAAGGCAGTTTGTAGCTCATCGAAAGTTAAATCATTGTACAGATGGTCAATGTAACGCCCCAGTCCTAAAATACTTGGGACTAAGTACGTAGACATGCCAGCTGCACACATATGAAGTATACTCTAATATATGGAACCTTTGTATGTATACATAAGCTGTAAGAATGCAGTAACTATGATATAAATCTCATCCACTAAGAAATAATATATGATAAAAGTCAACACGAATTGTTATTTGTACAAAAGTTGGGCGGAGACAAATCCACTACCAACTACTTCAAATGAGAAAATAACAAGGAATGATCAATAAAGATGGCAAGACGAACCAAGAGCAAGCCTCCTCAATGGAAAAGGGAAGACCATGATCTTGGCTAGAGCACTTGCGAAGCATCATAAAAAGCACCCACCTGGAGAGATAACCAGGTCCTCAGAGACGTAACAAGATACAAGAAAACCATGTCATATAAACTATGATATATAATATAAAAGAAAGGATGTATGCAACAGGGTGCCTACCAGTTCTACAGTGATAATGCAGTTAAGAACAAACCTTTAATGCTGGGCACTCTGGCTACAGGTACAGAAAACTCAGTATGGTCCCCCAGGATACCAGGGACCTCAAAGCATGACCCTCGAATGTCAGAGGCCACAGCAGGATCAATAGGAAAATGCATACGTGGCCCATACGTTAAGGAACTGTTTCCCTCCCTACCCAATGCCTAGTAGGGTCACATCCATGACTCATATGAACATCTAGCAACTGCCAAGTCTACTAGCATGCACATCTATTAGCAGTTACTCATAAACATTGCACGTCTCATACGGTGGCCGGACGACTACGCGGTACGTATCCTACATATGACTTACAATATGTGATAAAGCATGTGTCAAGGCCATATGAGATATATCAATACCTCATCACCAATGGGTGGTCACTAGTCTAAGTCAATGCAAGAAAATAGAATAAAAAGTAAAATGACTGAATGCTGAAACAAACATGTAAAATTCTGAAAATAAATAACTGAAAATAAGATAAAGTAAATCACAGAGCAAGGTGGCAAGGTATCTTGCCTATGGTGCGAGAATGACAAGTCCAACAGTCACAAACGTGAGCAAAAGAAAGTCACAATCCACGAACGGCTCCGAATGCTGAAATAAACATCAAGAAAATTCTTGGTATAAAAGATATGTAATGAATCGCCTGTCCAAAAGTCCAATTCTGAAGTAGGGACAAAATCATAATTTCAGATCAAAACGATGTCCGTCGTTGGACCCGTTTTGCACCGAAATGCGTACAAGTATCTACGGTCTCTAAACTCTTCAAACTACATGTTTATTGGTCCGGTTTGAGGAGAAGAACCCAATCGTATGTCTAAAGTTGGATTCCGATGGGCCGTGCATAATTTTGCCCGTTGGATCGGGTCGCGGGCCCGCCAAATAGGCGTTCCGGTCGACCTTCTCAGAATCGGACCAAACTTGGCACACAGGACCAGAATTTCGATACGGTCCTGCTGGTGCAAGTTTTGTCTCGATACGACGAATGTACACAAAGTTATGGCCAATTTTGCAAAAGGTCGATACGGAGGTATCTTAACGGATATGCACTGATTCGTCGCGCACGCGCAACATAATCGAGTTCCGTTAGTTCCCACATGTCGACAACATTCATACGCGCATTTTGATGCGTATAGTTTGCGACCACGTCGCCCGGTTTGTTTGGGCGCACGTCGTATCGGAAAAAGTTTCAAATTTTCTATAGTTTTCAATGTGGTTTTTCTGAAACTTTGAACTCGAAATTAAGGGAATACTATAATTTAGAAATTAAACTACAAAAAGGGAATTGAAGGTCTATATGTCTTCTAAACTCTGTTTAAGTGGAACTTCAAAACTGTCAATAGGTTAACAAGGACGAGTCTTCGAACAGGGCTACCTGGGCTGCTCTTAGGGTTCTGCCGGGTATGGTGATTCCTGATTTTTCAGGCGTTCATACGATCTGTACAATACTATATGAAGAATTCTACCTAAGGGAATTTAAGAGGGTCACATTGGCTATGCGTAGCAACTTACGGATCGCAATACGATTGAATATAACTGAAAAAATGGCAACAAACCTGGGTGTCCGGCTGCCTCAAGAACAAAGCATGGTCTGATCTCCGCTCGACCGGCTGTGCGCTGGCGGTTCTCCGACGCGCGGTGGTTGCCGACGGCGGCGCGTGGCAGCCGCGCATACGTCGGAGGTGGTAGGGGTCGTGCCGAGAAATTGATGGGGTTAGGGTTTTCAGTTTGAGAGCTTTCCTCTCTCTTCGTCTCGAGTATAAATAGGTTGGGTTGGGGCGTGCGGGTCTGCGGGGAGTTGGCTATCTCGCGAGTTCCTTCAGGATCTCGCGAGATATTGATTATTTTTTTTTTACCATTTATATTTTTTTTTCCCACCTTCTCCCTTAATTCCTAACATACTTTCTTGGAACGTTCGAGGTCTAGGGAATAAACAGCCGATGAATCGTATCATCAGCCTCACCAAATCCAATCGGATTGATTTACTTGTCATTATTGAACCCAAAATACCCCACATAAGAATGAAAGAAACTCAACTCAAGTTGGGATTCCCCTCTGCGATTTTCGGATGTCACGACATTTGGATCTTCTTCGCAGCTGACTTCCGTTTCGGCATTGTTAATGACTCCCCTCGGGCTCTCTCCTGTTGGATCGAGCACCCCGCCCTCAAGTCCCGTACCTTACTGTCGGCTATCCACGGTAGCTGTGACATCCCGGAGCGCAGAGTTCTTTGGGAGCTTCTATCGGGGCCCGCCCTTCTCCACGACGTTCTGCCGTGGCTATGCATCGGGGATTTTAACACTGTTTCATACAGAGAGGAGAAATTCGGAGGTCACGACCCCCCTCATTCGGCCATGGAAGACTTCAACAACTTTGCATTCACCGTACACCTTTCCGCAGTCCCCTTCCACGGCAACCAGTTCACTTGGTGCAACATGCAGGAAGGATCTCGAAGGCAGTACTCCTGTCTTGACCGTGCCATGGTTAATGACTGTTGGTCGGATTTGGGATTGATCACTAATCTTTCGCACCTGAACTCCATCGAATCAGATCATTCCCCTCTTCTTCTCGAAATTGACAACAACCACAACCGTATCAAAAAATCCTTTCGCTTCCTAGATTTCTGGCGCCACCACCCCCATTTCATGCACATTGTGGAAGAGTCTTGGACCTCCGTTACCCTCTAGTCAGAATAGCTATGAAACTCAAAGTTACTATAAAAGCCCTTACGGCCTGGAGCAAGAACGCGTTCGAAGACATTTTTCAAGCCATTAAGGATGCTGAAGACGATGTCACCCGTGCGGAGATCGCTTTAGCCGTCGTCGGCTCCCCAGAGGCTCGCGCCTCTCTAAACCTTGCCAAGGCCATTCTTAAATCTAGGATCAAGGTTGAAACGGCATTTTGGAAACAAAAGGCCAGATTAACCTGGGACACGAAAGGGGACCAGAATTCTGGCTTCTTTCACAAGTACGTCAGAGGTCGCAGAAGCTCTCTTAGAATACATCGCATCAACGACGGGAACGACCACCTGCTGGACGACCAAGAGAGCATTCAAGTGGCTGCCACTAACTACTTCTCCAACATGTTTGCTAAAGAAGCCGTGGTTAAAGATAACGGCTTCCTGTCTGAGATCCCCTTCCTGATTAACGACAGGGATAACGATCTCCTAATCGTTCCCCCTACAGTCGAAGAGGTTAAGGCCGCTGTGTGGTCCATCAATGCGCACAGTGCCCCGGGACCTGACGGGTTCAATGGAGTTTTCTTCAGAACGTGCTAGGACATCATTCAGCCCGACCTCTTGGAGGCTACAACGATATTTTTCAAGGAGCAAGGTATCCGAAATCCATATCCTCTGCCTACATCATCCTCATGCCAAGAAAGACAACCCGGAGACCTTTAAAGATTTCAGACCGATCAGCCTCTGCACTTTCACCAACAAAATTATTTCTAAAATCATCGCCACCAGGATGTCGGACCTCCTTTCCAAGATCATCTCCGAAGAGCAATGCAGTTTTGTCAAAGGACGTAATATCACCGATAATATCCTCCTGGCTCAAGAAATAATCACTTGTATAAAATTTCCGTCCAAGAGAGGAAACGTCGCCATCAAAATGGACTTGGAAAAAGCATACGACCGTCTTGACTGGCATTTCATGATCTGGGTGTTCAGAGCCTTCGGTTTCTCAGAACCTGTGATCGACATCATCTTTAGATCCATCAACAACTCCTGGTTTTCCACGGTCATCAACGGCCAAGTTCAGGGTTATTTAGAGCTACTCGCGGGGTCAGACAGGGAGATCCCCTCTCCTCCACCATTTTCATCGTCACGGCAGAAGTACTGAGCAGAAACCTCAAAAGCATGCCCAGGTCTCCTGGATTCCATCACTTTCACACAACGATTGGTTGCCCTCTTATAACTCATCTTGCGTATGCGGACGACATCCTCATTTTCTCCGCTGGCGTTATTGGATCCATTGAGGTAGTCATTAAGACGCTTGCTAACTACTCTAGATGCTCCGGATAGAGAGTTAACAACAGTAAGAGCATGATCTATACTCATCACAAAGCCGATAGAACTCACTCGGCTGTGCTGTCCACCATGACCTCCTTCTCCACAGCATATCCCCCTTTACTTACTTAGACTGCCCGTTGGTGTACGGCAGAGCGAACTCAGGCTCTTCGACCACATGGTGGGCAAGATTCGCAAGAAAATTACGGGTTGGCACAACACAACCCTTTCACCCGAGGGGGAAGTTGATTCTCATAAAGCACGTCCTATTTTCCATCCTCCTATACACCCTAGCCGTTTGCTCGCCTCCTATCAAAGTGCTCCACTCTATTGAATCCCTCCTCGCCAATTTGTTTTGGGGTCATCTCGAGGGCAAGGACAAGCATCACTGGGCCAGTTGGGACACCATGGCCAAATCCACTGATGAGGGTGGTCTGGGTTTCTGCAGACTAGTCCACATTGTTGACGCTCACTCAACGAAATTGTGGTGGAAACTTCGCACCGAAAGCTCAATCTGGACCAGGTTCATGAGAACAAGATACTCCAGATTCTGTCATTTGACAGAGGCGTCTGCAAACAACAGATCTTCTGTGTCGTGGCGGCACATAATCCACGTTCGTAGCCTTACGGAATCGCACTTACGTTTGATATTGGGCAACAATCACTTGCAGGCATGCAAGGAACGCTGGATGAGGGATGACATCCTTAGGGCCCAACGCCCTCACTTTGCCACAGTACGAGATGCGTGATTTATGGGATGATGACGTGTCTGGGTAGAATTGGGATAGAGTTAGAGCTTGGCTTGGCACAGTGGCCATGGCGAGCCTGGGAGCCTCTAATCTATTGATCAATGACGCGCATGATGAGCTCAGATGGTCCCTCAACCCGGGTGGACTCTTCACCCTGGCTTCTGCCAAAATCGTCGCCAAAGGCACCTATGAAACGTCCCCCTCTTCCGCCAAGTTTTAGCATACATGTATTTCCACCAAATGGTCCATTCTCACCTGGCGTGCCGTGCGCCGGAAACTACCTAGACGATGCCATCAACTCCTTAGGTTTTAGTCTGGCAACCAGATGCCACTGTTGTGTGGAACACCAATCGGAAACCGTCGATCACATCCTTCTCTCTGGTGAATTAGCCACTATAATTTGGACGAACCTTCACAACAAGTTTAGGATTGTCCCCACGACCGGGGGCATCAACGATCTGATTGCCAGCTGGAACACGTCTCACGGGCATCAGATCGTCGATGCCGTCGCCTTTTGGGTCTTGTGGAAAAACAGAAACAAATACAGATATGAGGGCTGTCAACTTCCGCCCCCTATTGTACAGAGAGGTCGTTCGAAAAATCTACAAAAGAAAGAGGTATTGCTCTCACGTCTCGCACCAATTTTGGGATGCCCTGGGATGATCTGGGCAACGCGTGTCGTGAACTGGCTCACTTTGGGCGGTCACGACTGCGGGTTATGGGGCGCTCTCCATAGGCACTAGCTCTCACCGCCTAACCTTCCGATGCTCAGTCCAGCTGCCGTTTTGTGGGCAACATTTTGTGTTTCTTAATTTCGCTTTTCTTGTCGTTTTTTACGCGTGGCGCGTTTACTTGTAAAGGCTTCGGCATTTTACGCCTTTCATTCAATAAATTTTTATTTCTTAAAATATATATATATATATATTTTTTTTTTTTTAAAATATATATATATATATATATATATATATATATATATATATATAAATACAAAATATATATATATATATATATATATATATATATATATATATATATATATATATATATATATATATATATAAATACTGAAATAAATTTAAATAATTTATATAAAATCTTATAAATTTTATAAGAATATTTTGATAAATAATTTGAGCATTTAAACCTAATAGCTATCTATACTGTAGCATTTCTTGCTAATATTAATATTAGCAAATAATTCATTTACTAAATTCTATACATTTTAATAGCTAATCAACCCTATAAATTAGAATAAAATTTCCTTAAATTTCAACAAAATAAAATACCTTTTTGATACATTTAGTAGATAAATTTGTTACAAGTTCATCTGTGTATATACATATTGTAGCTATTATCTTGCTACCAAGATAATTAAAAAAATCTAGAAAAATTTAAAAAGTAATAAAAAATATACTATAAAATATATTAAATAAAATCCTTAAAATTTAGGGGTTTTACAGTTAATAGATACCTTACCAAAAGCCATCAGATAGACATTTGTAATGCTGCTGGGTCTGTCCTCCTCCTCTAATTCACTGGCCTCACTTTCATGTCAGATGCTTGTATTGGCATACTTTTGACCTATTTTAGCTTTCCTGCTTGATCTTGATCGATCATATGGACTGCTCTTTTTTGACAATGGATGGTCCTTCTTGATATGGACTGACTTCTTACATCCAAAGCAGATTGTTTCTTCTTTGTTGCTTTCATAGACGTCCTTCTTTTTTTGGTTTGATCTTTCAAACTTCAAGAACTTTCTGAAGTTTCTGACTAGCAGGGCTTGATCATCACCACTAGATGATTCTTCGTCAGAGTCATTGCATGTGACTCTTTCGGCTTGTGCTTTGAAGGCGATAGACTTTTCTTTGGGGGTTGCTTCTTCAAATTCTTGCAAGTCCATCTCATGGGTCATCATCTTGCCCATAAGTGTCTCCAAAGTCATCATGGTGAGATCGTTTTCTTCTATGATCGCAGTTTCCTTCGGGTTCCAATTCTTGGTTAGAGCCCGTAGAATCTTTCTGATCTTCTCATGATTGTTGTAATCCTTACCAAGATATTATAAAAGATTATTAATATCAAGTAAACAAGTAAACATCTGTGTAATTGACTCGTCGAGTTTTATCTTGAATGATTCATACTCATGTGTTAGTCTGCTAATTTTGGATTCCTTCACTTGGAAAGTTCCTTCATGAATCACCTCAAGAAGTCTCCAAATTTTATGAGACATAGTACAGGTAAAAATGATTAAACTTGGTTTTGTCAATTGCCTATAATAGTGTATTGATGGCTCGTGCATCTAGACTAGCATGTGTCTTATCAAGCTCTGTGTATTTGTCGTGTGGCTTGTCTACAACTTCACCATCAATCACTATTCTAGGCGGTTTCTTGTAACCGTCAATAACAAACGACCAAAGATCAAAATCGAGTGACTTAAGAAAAAACTCAATCGTGTTTTAATATGTGTAGTTCATTCCATCAAATAGTGGGAGTCTATTTGTGGATTGTCCTTCACCATTGAATATAGATTTTACTGTTGCCATTTATACTCTTTAGAGTGTTATATTTGAATATAACCCGCTCTGATACCAATTATAGGACCATTGAGAACCTCTAGAGGGGGTGAATAGAGTGTGTGCATATGCAGCGGAAATAATTACCACTAAAAATTTAGCAGTTAACGACTATGGTAGATATAAGAGATTGTAAATAAAAGCAGTAAGTAAGAGATCAGAAAATCAAACTCAGTGAACACTACGATGTATACTGGTCTCCCTCTGAGAGGACTACTCCAGTCTCGAGTACTCTCGCTCGATGTTAATCCATTATTCATAAGCTAAGTGAGAGCTTGTAGTCACTTTACAATATCGTACCTTGGTGACGAGCGCATGACCGACTCCAACAAACTTGATTCTGAAAACTGGAACATTTTTTAAATTACAACCTCTGATACAACTCTTCTGAACCAAAATACTATATCGAACAGAACTGTACTAGCTTTGGCTCAGAGTGGTATTAGACTAGATATGAAAGCTTTAGATTGTTGAAAATACTTTAGAAAGATAAGGAAGAAGAAGTGAATGAGTGATTTAAAATGGTGAAAATCCTTCTCTATTTATATGTTTTTGGGGACCGAACTCGGGTAGAGTTCGGATGCATGAATCTCGCAAATGAACGTTGGATGCAGATTTGGTGGAAACTAAATTTCAAAAAACCTAGATCGAACTCGGGCCGAACTCGAACCGAACTCGGTCGGAGTTCTGTCTGATTTCTGTTGGGTTAGAATAGTAAGATTTTGATCCAAACTGCATAAGCTTTTGGGCTCATTAGAATTGCGGGTTTTTGGGATAAACAGGTAGGCTTATTTGGATATATGGACTGAGAATGACCTAAGCTGGTATAATCTCGTATGACCTCACATTTATATTCCCTAGACTCAATAAAATTGAAAATACATAAGAAAATAGAGAAGGACTCGATCTGGATTTCTAATGCGATTTCCTTCTGGATGACGATGTAATATTCTGTAGCAGTGGGATGTAGACGCAGTACATTGTAGATGTTCTTCGTCTTTAATTTCTTTAACCTCTAGCAGTTCATATATTTTGTGTATCGACCAAAGTCATTTTTGATTATCAAAATCAGGTGTGACCATTAGCCAATAGGCCAACAATAGGTCCTCCTAACTGTCTCTTGGCCGGTACAGCTACAGTAGTAGGGCGCCTCGGAAGTACTGGTCCTTGTTGATAGCCTCATATAGATGGGCTTCTGCTAACACCTCAACATACGAAACTTGGGATTGCGCTATGGTGTACCTCTGGAGCTCCTTTGTCAAACCATGATAAAATCTCTATGCTATCTCCTCATCGTTTGGTATCATGATGGTACTGAAGCAACTAAGGTGACTGAACTCAGCGTTATACTCATCCACGGTTATGTTCCCTTGCTTGAGATAGAGGAACTGATCGTAGAGAGCATCTCAAACTGTAGCGGAGAAGTACTTCGCCTTGAAATACTCCAAGAACTGCTTCCAAGTCTGGCCTCTACCGATATCTCGCTCGATCGACTCCCACCAGTGATGTGCATTCCCTTTAAGCTGGGTCCAAATGACTGTCATCCATAAGTCTTCGGGTAGTTGCGAAGCGTTGAGAAGCTTCACAGTGCTGATCATCCACTAGATGATCTCTTACGACGTCTCCTTGCCTTCAAATGGCTTCGGGTTCATCTGCCGATTGCCACGAATCGTGCCCACCGTCTGAGCGGATGCCAGTGCTGGTACAGGTGTCAATAAAGGGGATGGTGTTGCCAACCTCCTATGATCATCATCAAGCTCTGCTTCACGGCCTCGGCCTGCTGCATCTGCTGCTACATTATGGTCTGGAAGAATTGGAATATCTGAGCCTGGCCATCTGTTTGGGGCATCTGAGGCATCGTTCCATAAGGCTGTTGCAGATACGCTCCATGAGGCATCTGAAGCAGGAATTGAGGCGGTGGAGACAATTGATCCTCTTGTTGCATTTGGGTCTACGAGGTATGGCCCTTGTACGAAGTCGGGGCGATGGCGGTGTGAATCCTGTTGGAGTCGTCGGGTTGGCTGGAATCCCTCCGAAAGTCGAGTTCCCTGGCGTCTCTGGCGTCCTGCCAATGCTAGGAGTGGTGTCGTTGGTTTGGTTGTACTCGGAAGCCAAGCGTCTACTGCACAACTGCATGTTGGTGTAAAAGAAAAATTACATAAGAGAAGTACGGAAATAAGCTGAATGCATAAATGTGATGACACGAATTTGGATTTCAAAAGCGATAAACTTAGCAAGTGGATGAGATTTCCTAAGACTCTTTAATCCTAATTGCAGTCTCCTCTTGGTAATTTAGGTAACTGAAACGACAAACTGACATGCATGGGCCACCATAAAAATATGTCACACCCCAGTTCTATACATAGGAACCCAAGACATGAGCATGTCTGTTATACAGCTAGAATAAGTATTCATATTTTAATAGACTTATCCTAATCGTAGTACGCTGAAGTCCTACATCTACAATACAATAGTCACAGGTAGTCTAATATCTCACAAACATAACCACTATAATCTCATCCACAGGATAACAACATCAACACACAGAGAATAATAAAATGTCTGAATAAAATATAAATAAGTCTGATATCCAATAAAAAAGAACTGTCTGAAATAGTCAATGTCTAATAGAAATATACCCACAAAAATAAAGGTACAATGCTGGAAATAATAAAATACTAAAATAAAATACTAGCCAAGGCATATCTAACCAGACTCCTCTAAAATAAAGATGCTCGTCCAAATTTGGAAAATCACATCCATGACTCGGGCAATCTATATCTCTATGCAAGTCACTAACTAGACTCCTCTAGATAATATATGAACTGTCACACGAACCGCTCGTACTGATGATTAGTCAAGTACGTAAGTCCGTGCCAACACCATGTAATCTCACTCACTATGTCATATATGATATGTGACAAGGCATAGAAGTTATTTAGAAACAACTTCACACAATCCGGGTACGTCTCCTATACACGTAAGTCAAACACACGCATACGAACATCGATAACCACATCGATGGCACCCAAGTCACACTCTACTAACACATCTACTTCTAGCACAACAATAATCCAAGTATTTTAACAGTACAAGAAAGTGGCAAGGTATCTTGCCTATAATATCGGCAAGAGAATAGTATAATGGTCCGACTCCAACTGTTGCAACCAAATGATCACGATCTCCTAGAAATAATAATAAACTAAATTTAATACTAACACATTTATCTACTTACCATAAATAGACACATACCATATTGGTACACCCAACTAGTAACTACCATAGATAACACATTACCTATATACTATCAATACTACTATCTATGGTAACATGTTATATATATATATACCATAAATATACACTTTAATTTCTGGAAGATATAATAGTAAATTCTGAATATATTTTATATATATATTTTAGGAAAAGTGTAACCCCACCTTCTTGATAATTGAAGTTTTTAGTTTAATATAATAATATTGATTTAAAATTTGGAAATTGTTTTATACTTTAAAGTATTTGTGAAGCTAAATATATATATTTATCATTTTTATATTTTTTCAGTCTTTGGGCTTAAATCCATTTTAATTCAGCAAAACCTATCAGCCCAATCTAATTCATGTTACCAATCATCATAACTCAGGCCCAATCACTTAGGCCCATATTAGCTGGCCAACTCCTCAGGCTAACCATGACCCTTAATTCCGAATTAAGAACAGGGGTTCGAATTGATTCTAACAAATTCAAACTGTCACTCCTCTAACCGTTTATTCTCTATAGCCAATCCCATTTTCCCTCCAATTTTCTACTCGACCATTCTCTATTTAATCCCAATTAAATTCTAGATCTATAGCTCATTGTTCTTCTCCATCCCTTCCAAATTTCTTTAACCCTAGCTTTTAAGCGTTAACTTCGATTTGATGATGGCGAGGATCATGGCAGAGGCGCTGCACTTGGAAGATTGAGGCGATCATCCAGTAGTGGCAACGACTCCAGTTGTAGCAGAGTTCGACCAAATTGAGGAGCCACCGAGGTGAGGATTTCAGTGAATGGCTAGCATTGCAAATTTCTTGGTTCTTCATAACACTATTCTTGATCAATCCTAGATCGAAGTCGATCGGGACTCATCGGATCGTTGTGAAACTGTTTTCAAATTTATAAATTCCAATTGGTAAGTTCCGCATCTGAGAATTTCTCTGGTGTTTTGTAAATCGTTTTTGATTCTTAATTTCTTCTAGGAATTCTGATTAGAGATTTTTTCGGATCGATTGATCGCAATTCACTCTTAACAATTTTTAGAAAGATCTTGGTAAGTGTTTGATTCTCCTTGATGTGTTTTAGCTGAGTTAAGGGGAATCGTTAAAAATTTTGTTTGATCTGAACCCTCTGCTTTGTCTTGGATGTGTTTGTTTGAATGCCGGTGGAATTCGAGCAATCAGAATACGTATCGGACACGATTGTTGTACTTAAAAATTGTGGAAACAAATTCAGCATTCAGGTAAATTTTTTAATCTCCTTTTCACCTGATTTTTAATGAATGTTATGGGTGGAATTGTAGGCTTATCAAGTTGGTCCTAATCAACCTGTTGCTCTATCATGTCATTGTTAAATTATTCTGAGATGACCAGCTCATGAAGTGAGGTTGGTAGCACCAATGATAAATTATATACTGAATGGAATGGTTGAAAGTTGTATCAGTGAAGACTGAAATGAAGGGTTGAATGCATAAAGCATTGGACTATCTCGGTTTAGTCTTGAGTAGCAGTCCTACTAGAGAACTGATACTCGACTGATATTATGAGTTTTTTTAAGTATCAATATTATTGACTATTTTGGCAATCAACTTCCTATTTGAAGACTGAATTGCATCAGTCCTTGCAAAAATAAACTGATTTACCTTGAGCCTGAGAATGTAATGGATAATAACAGTAACTGTCCTATAGGACTGAGTTTATCAGTCATAATATCAGAGACCAATCTATCTAGGAGTTTTTGGACTGACTGTCCAGGGTTCATTGGTTAGGATTGAACCTGGACAGTATTGGTTTAGTAAATTGGCATGATAGTTGCAGGATGCTCATGAATATGTGGTGTGCTGTCGTATGCACCCAAAAATAAAACCTTACTCTTAAAATTATATGTAGTAGAGAGAGTAAGGATCGATCCCACGGAGAGTAATTAGTATAAATTTTATGCTACGTGAACAAGGATTGGGGGAGAGAGTTTTGAAAAGAAAATTTAAGAAGAGATAAAGCAATTAAAGTATTAAAATCAATCAAGGAACAAATATTGATCTCAGTGAACATTCACCATTGGAAATCATAAAATTGATCATTGATGCAAGCATAAATTAAATCATACTTTGAACATTTATCGTTGGAAGTATCTTCCTATCTCTCTTAGGCTTAGTTAATCAGATACAAGCGACCTAATTAACTTTACTTACTAAATAATCTAAGACAAGCGCTATAGATTCAATCTAGCAAGTTCTTAAAGAACAAAGAGATCGATAAAGCAAAATAATACAAGCACAAGCGGTTGCATTTAATTTTGTCAAACGTTTTTCTCCTAAGATCTAACAAAACAAAGCAGTTTTATTAAAGCTTGGTTTCTTCACAAATTAGAAACATCAAACTATTACGGATTTGATATCTAATTTAGCGGTAGATCGAAATGAATAATAAACTAGTAGGCCTCCTAGTAATTAAACAAAACAATCATAAAAGTTGGCACAGAAAAACATTCAATATTCAAAGTATAACTCAAATATAAAGCAATTTAGATCTCACAAGTTTACTGATTCCAAGGCTTCCGTAGACTTCGACCAACAAGACTTCTAGCCGCACATGTTCTTCAAAACTTGAAAAGAAAAGTTGGAGAAAGAGAAGAAGAGTTGTGTTGTGTGTTTCTTCTCATAATTTCTACCCCCTTTTATACACCATAAATTTGTTGTGTCAAGGCCACAATATCTCCCCACATATCCTCTAAAAGTTACAACTTCTCAAACCAAATAGAATAAGTCCTAGAATAAGTAGGAACATGGTTATTTTGGTTCCTATTTTTGTTCACAGCATCTTTGACCCAACTTCAAGTCTGTTTTCGTCCATGATGCAGCCAGAATCTCGAAAATCACAAAATATGAAAGTTGTAGCCCTCTGTCTTAGCTTTCCGAATCATTTTGAAGGACCTCAATTGCTATTCGGATGAGGAAGTTATGCTCATTTTGGTGAAAGGTATCAAAACTGTCCAGAATTACATTTTAGCTCCATTTTGCACATAGTGTCTCCAATTGCATCCTAAAGCAAAATATAAATATAATCAGTACCTTTAGTCATAAAATGAGCATAAAATGGTGAACACTAAGGGATAAAAATAACATTTTACGTTCTCATCAATATGCCTAGAGAATTTCTGGTTTAAATTCTAAAATGGTGTAGCTGAAAACCAGGGTTCAATTCGAATTAGGAACTGAACAGGATATGGGGACTATCATGTGCAGGAAATTGATATAAGTGAATACACATAGATGATATGCTAAGTCCTGATTTGGGACTGATAACTGATACACGTAGGTTGATATGTTAAGTCCTGATTTGGACTGATAACTGATACACGTAGGACTGAAGTATGGACTGTATTTAGACTGTTAAGGACTGAGACTTGTAATTTCCTAGTTAGGATTTTAATTTCCTAGACCTGAGAGAACAACCACAAGTCATAAATATTAGGAATAGTTAGACTAATAACTAAGACACATTGGGACTGATATTGATTACATATTGGGACTGATAACTGAGATACATATAGGACTGGTAATTGGTTTACAGTAGAATGCAACTGAATGTATATATCAATCTTATGTGTTCACTGAACCATTGTTCAGAAAACCTGTCAGTACAAATCAGTGGAGGGTTACATTGTTTCAGTCCTATACAAGGGCTATTTCTGAGACCTGAGATCTAGGCAAGTGGCTAATTTACTTGTTAGAACTAGGAACATGGTATCTTTTTTAGAAGTTTATACTTATTATTTTTAATTGAATGGATTGGGATTTATGATTGAACTGATATGTGGGCAATTGGGATGGAAAAGTTTAGTGGATGACTGAGCTAATATCAGTCCTAAAAACTGAGAGGTCAAGTATTTAAGACTGATATGATACCAGTTTTCACCAAGGTTGACAGTGTCCTGGTATCAGCTGTACATTGAACTAGATATTAGACTGGGTACTTGACTGTTAGGACTGGCATATAGGTTTAAGTATAGACTGGTATTTACTGAGATAGGAATGTACCTAGGACTGAGGGTTGGCTTAACAAGCAATAGCTCATATGCTTCCTGATGTGGGAATTTTAGGACTTATGTTTGAACCTGAGAATTAATGTGAATATTATCAATGAATTTGAGACTCATAAGTATTGTCTTAGTTAGAGAAATAGAGATTTCATATAGAACCTGAAATTGTTAGGAAATTTGGACCATTAGTTTGTTTTGCTAAAACCTTACTTAGATTGGTATATTAGTTAGGACTGGTTTTGGATTGTATATTGAACAGAGTATGGATGTCAAGTAGATGGGTCAGCCCATTACTAGGATGATTTTATTAAACCCTAGTTAAGAATTATTATACATACACCTGTGGAAGGGGAGCTATCCTATGGATTGAACTATACTGGTTTGGCCTACCTAGGATTTTACCCTAAAAATGTAAAACCTGCTCTTTTGATTGAATATGGGTAGTTCACATCACCATGGTTGGGAGACTATGATACCAAATTGATGGTTAGCCATTCTAGGGGCCATAACATATAATTTTAGTAATGTATGGTAGAAATTAATGACAGATGCTCTCATAAGTTTAGGATATTATTTTGTATAAATGGTAAGTTATAGATTATGTATAGATAAGTTAGTATTTAAACCAAGTTATGTTGTAGTGACTTTATAGACTAGAATTACCTATCTTTATTGCCAACTTATAAATTGTAAATCATACCAGGATATTCCCAGCTTTACTACCCTTTCTCGATCACCCGGAGCAAGGCAAGTATACTCCTCGGATTTGTTCATTTTCTCATGTTTTGTATATTCATCCTTGTATCTCCTTGTTGATACGATGTATCACGGTATTGTCTGGTTTCATGTTTCATAGATTACTTGTGTCTGGAAGGGGAAATACTATAGATATGTGATCAAACCCTGTTACTATTCATGTGAATAGCTTAGGCCCCGTATCGTGTACGCGGGACCAAAGCCATACCATTTCATGTTCATTGCATCTACCCAAGCCGATCACACAATCTAGATGTATTTCAATATTGCACATGTCAGGATTCAGGTTGTATTTCAGGATTCATGGTTGTATTTCATGTTCAGGTTGTTTTCATGTTCGGTTGTACTTCATGTTTAGGTTGTATTTCATGTTCAGGACTCTTATCATGTTTTCCTGTTTTACTTTCAGTATTTCCTGTTCAGTTTCATGTCCTATCTCATTTCCTGTACCTTATATATTTCCTGTTCTTGTTCATACCATGATGTTCATGTTCATTTCCTTGGATATACTTAGCTCCGCTCCTGACTAGGATATGTTGCAGGTGAGCTGGAGGCTATTTGTGATACGTACTATGGACAGAAGCCTGGAGGCACCTATGAGCCAGTTGATGTGGCCCAGGACTTAGGGGCTGCAGAGGCCTAGAGCTTACCTTAGTATTTCCATATTATTTTCTTGTATTGATACTAGTAGACTTTCTGTCATTTGCTAGAATGTAATAAATTCTGAGACATGTATCTGGATTTGGGATTCGTTATAGATGCTGTGTTCACATTTACTCTTGTATATCTGGTTAGTTTTTCTTAGTATAGTACAGCTTACTTCGTCATGTCTATCGACGAAGGCTGGGCGTGTCCGACTCGTATTCGGTTATTCGGGAGCGGGTCGTGACACGTTTTTAGTGGTGGCCCATGCAGGTCTATCCTAATGGTACCTAGGTCTTAGCGTACTATTGGGAGACTTGATTACTAGGAAAACTTGATCACAGTATAGGAAAATCAGGAAATAAGGGTATATCAGGTTTTTCAGGTGCATTGATATTAAAAATATGATTATTAGGTTTTAGGGTTTGTCAATCAACGAAGTTTTCTTTCTATTTCAGGATGGTCACTATGAGGAAGACCGCATCAGCCCGGAGTTGCAGGCAGCTCAGATCAGCCCACACCAGACGTTCCGGCAGATCAGCTTCCGCCAGCGCCTCCTATCTTTCCACTGCTGCCTTCGATGATGATGTTTGACGGCGCCCAGGTGGTGGCGATGTTCCAGTAGTTTTTGGAGGCCCAGAATCACCAGGCAGCAGTTCAAAGCGACCGTCGTTGACGCACTCAGGACTCGAGAGACGGCAGCACCGGTACCAGTAGCACCACGAGCACCGAGATCAGGGACGGCCAAGGAATACCAGAATCTTTGTCCGATGGACTTTTGGGGCAATAAGGGTATCATCTATGCAGACGAATGGCTGGAGAATACGGAGAGGACCTTGAAGATGGCGCAGATCCCGGATGACTTGAAGGTAGAGGTGGCGAGCATGCGGCTGTTAGACCTTGCCAGAGCCTGGTACCGCGAGGAGCCCCAGTTGGCAGCACAGCAGGTTCTTTGGGCAGATTTCAAAACACTGTTCAAAGAGAAGTTTTTTCCAGACATCGAGAGAGACGAGCTTCGGATGCAGTTCGAGGCCTTACAGCAGGGGACGATGTCAGTGGCGGAGTATACTTCAGAGTTTACCCGACTCAGCAGGTTCACAGAGAACCTAGTCGGCACGCCGGAGGAGAGGGCCTGGAGATTCAAGAAGGGCCTGACCAGGGAGCTGCGGCAGCAGCAGTTACCAGGCGCCAGCGAAGAGAGTGCAGATGCATACTCAGATGAGGCCAGCCCAGCAGGCAGCAGTTCAGCACAGTCCTACCAGAGTTCCAGCAGCTCGGCATCAGAGGTAGTAGGGAGTCACTTGCACATATTGTCATAGGCCAGGACACCACGTGGAGGTCTATCGCAAGAGGTTTGGACTTTGCCTATTCTGCGGGTCAGATGCACACCAAATGAGGGACTGTCAGCAGGCCACAGCCAGACTAGCAGGAGGACCCCAAGGAGCTGGAGGACCATCGCCTGCACCACCCAGAGCATTGCCTGCTGCACCCCAGAGAGGAGGAGCTCTACCACCCCAGCAACAGAGATTTGCACAGCACCAGCAGCAGCAGAGGAGAGGACCACAGCGGGGACGTGCTTACGTCATGGCTGCAGTTAAGGAGGAGGCAGCTCCAGATGTCATCACAGGATCTGTTATCATTTATTCATTTCCTGCCATTGGCTTATTTGATTCGGGAGCCACCCATAGCTTTGTATCATATGAGTTTCTACATAGACACGACTTCACACCCAAGCCCACTAGGAGGAACTGTCGGATTATGAGAGGAGGAGGGATAGTGCCAGTCAGTGAGATGGTGGATTGCCTTATCACTGTAGGTGGGCGGGAGCTTAGGGCTCGACTTCTAGTGATGCCATTGCCCAGATTCGACGTAGTCCTCGGCATCGACTAGATGAGCGAGCAGTTTGCCGTAATAGACTGCCATAAAGGGAAGGTGACTTTCAGCCCGCCAGGAGTTCTACCGTTCGAGATCAGCAGACGAGTTACAGAGAGGCCAGAGGGAGTCTACTTCGGAGAAGTTGCAGAAGACCAGGAGTTGTCGCATCCGCTGATTACAGAGTATCTTGACGTCTTCCCCGAGGAGTTACCAGGATTGCCACCAGATCGAGACGTGGAGTTCAGCATTGACCTAGTGCCCGGATCAGCGCCGAAGTCCCAGCATTGCTACAAGATCAACCCGAAGGAAGCTGCAGAGTTAAAGGCCCAGATTGATGAGTTGGAAGGCAAGGGTTTTATTCGGTCCAGTGCTTCACCCTGGGGAGCACCGGTACTCTTCGTACCTAAGATGGGACGGTGAGGATGTGTATCGATTACCGTGCACTCAACAACATCACTATCAAGAATAGATACTCGTTGCCGCAGATTGATGAGCTATTTATTCAGCTGAGTGGGGCAAAGGTCTTTTCCAAGATTGACCTTCGGTCGGGGTATCATCAGATGAAGGTTCGGGAGCAAGATATTTCGAAGACAGCTTTCAACACCCGATACGGCCAGTATGAGTTCTTGGTGATGCCGTTCGGACTCACCAATGCACCAGCAGTATTTATGAACTTGATGAATAAAGTTTTTCACAAGTATCTGGACAAGTTTGTCTTAGTCTTCATTGACGACATTTTGATATATTCGAAGACCGAGGAGGAGCATGTAGAGCACCTGCAGATCGTGTTGGAGATACTGCGAAAGGAGAAGTTGTACGGGAAACTCTTAAAATATGAGTTTTTCTTGGACCGTGTGGAGTTTTTGGGGCATGTGGTGACTGGAGAGGAGATTTTTGTGGATCCCAAGAAGATTGAAGCAGTGGAAGCATGGGCACCTCCCAAGTCCGTAGCTGAAATTCGTAGTTTCCTGGGGCTAGCATGATACTACAGGTAGTTCATGAAGGATTTTGCCAGGATAGCAGAGCCGATAACGAAGCTTACATGGAAGGATGAAGAGTTCATCTAGAGCGACGCCTGCCAGTCAGCATTTGATGATGGCGAGGATCATGGCAGAGGTGCTGCACTTGGAAGATTGAAGCGATCATCTAGTGGTGGCGACGACTCCAGTTGTAGCAGAGTTCGACCAAATTAAGGGGCCACCGAGGTGAGGATTTTCCATGAATGGCTAGCATTATAAATTTCTTGGTTCTTCAGTAACACTATTCTTGATCAATCCTAGATCGAAGTCGATCGGGACTCATCGGATCGTTGTGAAACTTTTTTCAAATTTATAAATTCCAATTGGTAAGTTCCACATCTAAGAATTTCTTTGGTGTTCAGTAAATTATTTTTGATTCTTAATTTCTTCTAGGAATTCTGATCAGAAATTTTTTCGGATCGATTGATCGCAATTCACTCTTGATGAATTTGTAGAAAGATCTTGGTAAGTGTTTGATTCTCCTTGATGTGTTTTAGCTGAGCTAAGGGAATCGTTAGAGATTTTGTTTGATCTGAACCCTCTATTTTGTCTTGGATGTGTTTGTTTGAATGCCAGTGGAATTCGAGCAATCAGAATACGTATCGGACACGATCGTTGTACTTAAAAATTGTGGTAACAAATTCAGCATTCAGGTAAATTTTGTAATCTCCTTTTTACCTGATTTTTATTGAATGTTATGGGTGGAATCATGAAACCTTAGGATTATTGCAACGTTAGTATTGTTTACTGACTAGAAGATTGTAGGCTTATCAAGTTAGTCCTAATCAACATGTTGCTCTATCATGTCATTGTTAAATTATTCTGAGATGACCAGCTCATGAAGTGAGGTTGGTAGCACCAATGATAAATTGATATATGGACTGAATGGAATGGTTGCAAGGTTGTATCAGTGAAGAATGAAATGAAGGGTTGAATGCATAAAGCATTGGACTATCTCAGTTTAGCCTTGAGTAGCAGTCCTATTAGAGAACTGATACTCGACTGATATTATGAGTTTTTTAAGTATCAGTATTATTGACTATTTTGGCAATCAGCTTCCTATTTGAAGACTAAATTGCATCAGTCCTTGCAAAAATAAACTAATTTACCTTGAGCCTGAGAATGTAATGGATAATAACAGTAACTGTCCTGTAGGACTGAGTTTATCAGTCATAATATCAGAGACCAATCTATCTAGGAGTTTTTGGACTGACTGTCCAGGGTTCATTGGTTAGGATAGAACCTGGACAGTATTGGTTTAGTAAATTGGCATGATAGTTGCAGGATGCTCATGAGTATGCCTAGAGAATTTCTGGTTTAATTTCTGAAATGGTATAGGCTGAAAACCAGGGTTCAATTTGAATTAGGAATTGTAATATTGGGGACTATTTTGATTCAAATACTATTAGCAGTCATGTTTAGGGACTGAACAGGATATGGGGACTATCATGTGCAAGAAATTGATATCAGTGAATACACATAGATGATATGCTAAGTCCTGATTTGGGACTGATAACTGATACACGTAGGTTGATATGTTAAGTCCTGATTTGGACTGATAACTGATACACGTAGGACTGAAGTATGGACTGTATTTAGACTGTTAAGGACTGAGACTTGTAATTTCCTAGTTAGGATTTGAATTTCCTAGACCTGAGAGAACAACCACAAGTCAAAAATATTAGGAATAGTTGGACTAATAACTGAGACACATTGGGACTGATGTTGATTACACATTAGGACTGATAACTGAGATACATATAGGACTGGTAATTGGTTTACAGTGGAATGTGACTGAATGTATATATCAATCTTATGTGTTCACTGAACCATTGTTCAGAAAATCGGTCAGTACAAATCAGTGGAGGGTTACATTGTTTCAGTCCTGTACAAGGGCTATTGCTAAGACCTGAGAACTAGGCAAGTGGCTGATTTACTTATTATAACTAGGATCCAATAGTTTTTAGCCTGGGAACTGAACAAGGTATCTTGTTTTTTAGTAGTTTATACTTATTATTTTTAATTGAATGGATTGGGATTTATATGATTGAACTGATATGTGGGCAATTGGGATGCAAAAGTTTAGTGGATGACTGAGCTAATATCAGTCCTAAAAAAACTGAGAGGACATGTATTTAAGACTGATATGATACCAGTTTTCACCAAGGTTGATAGTGTCCTGGTATCAGCTGTACATTGAACTAGATATTGGACTGGGTACTTGACTGTTAGGACTGGCATATAGGTTTGTGTATAGACTGGTATTCACTGAGATAGGATGTACCTAGGACTGAGGGTTGGCTTAACAAGCAATAGCTCATCTGCTTCCTGATGTGGGAATTTCAGGACTTATGTTTGAACCTGAGAATTAATGTGAATATATTATCAATGAATTTTAGACTCATAAGTATTGTCTTAGTTAGAGAAATAGAGATTTCATATAGAACCTGAAATTGTTAGTAAATAAGGACCATTAGTTGTTTTGCTAAAACCTTACTTAGATTGGTGTATATTAGTTAGGACTGGTTTTGGATTGTATATTGAACAGAGTATGGATGTCAAGTAGATGGGTCAGCCCATTACTAGGATGATTTCATTAAACCTTAGTTAAGAATTATTATACGTACAACTGTGGAAGGGGAGCTATCCTATGGACTGAACTATACTGGTTTGGTGTAAGCCCCCTGAATTTCAGGGTTTATTTTTATTTTTCTGAATGAATTATTATCGATAAATATTTTATTTATTAATTGTTTCGATCATTTATGTGCCTTTCCGTAACTTTGACTTCTGGAGCGTCAGGGATGCCAATCTCTGTAAACTCTCTTCATGGGTTTTGAAGTAGGCAAGATTATCTTCCTGTTGATATATCGTGTCCTACTTGAACTCGTTCCCTTGTGCTCTTTTTGTATCGCGCAAGTTCGGGTCAACTTAGACCAATTAATTATTGAATAATTATTCCCACTTTTATTTTTGATCTTCGTTTGCACGTTACCGTTGCTTTTAATTTAGGAGCACCAGATCAGCCATTTTCTCGAAACTAACTTCTCATAAATGATCTACTCGAGACGCTCTCCACCCATGACCTTCGTGTCCCACTCAGACACTCCATTTTGTGCTCCATTTTCTTCGCACAATTTCCGGGTCAATTTAGGCTGATTTATTTTCTACCGTGAAACCTGAATTATTTTCCAATTTAATTTCGGGACCCGACATCGACCCAACCTGTCAACCCGAAGTATGGACGTGGCCCATATGAAGCCTACTCCCCGCCTGCAACTTGTGTCCCATTTATTGGAGTCCCCGTATATTATTTATTTACCCATGATTATAAATTCCTATTTTTAATTCGATTATTGCACCCGGTTCGATTTTGACCCAACCCGGCTCGATCGAACCCGAACCCAAGCTCCCTGTTGTTCTCTCATGACTGCCCAAATACCCCACAAGATTTTTCTATTTTTCCTATTTCGAAAATATTTCTTTCTCTCTCTATTTATTAAATATTTTAAATATCTCATGTGTATATATATACATATATATATATATATATATATATATCTAATTCTCTCTCTCCCATTAATAATAAACACACACCTCACCCCCCCCCCCTATTCCTGGCCGAACACCTCTCTCTCTATATTTTCTCTCCCTCTCTCTAAATATCTCTCTCATTCTTTCTCTCTCTCTCTTTCTATATACATATATATAATCATAACTCTCTCACTTTCCACGTTACCCCTCCCCTCTCTCTACCAGCACACACTTCCCCCCCCCCAACCGACCTCTTTCTCTCTCCCCCTCAAATATCAACACTCTCTCTCTCACCTCTTTATACAAACACACACATACATGCATCTCTCTCTCTCCCTCTTTCATTACAACACCAACACCACCACAGCCAGCTTCCCACCTCCATGGCCGAGCTCCTCCTTCCTCCTCCCTCTTCATTTTCATCATCATCTTCTTCATCAACCCACAACCACCACTCTCACCATCATAATACCATCACCACCACCATCATAATACCATAACCACCACCACCCGAACCATCACCCCCGGCGACCACCGCCACCGTGCCCTCGCCGTGCCCCGGCCTAGCTTGTCGTCGCGCTAGGCTGCGTCGCCGCAGCAGCAGCTGCAAACGGTAGCAGCAGCATGCAGCAGTGGCTGCCACGCCACCCCCCGCGCGCATGGGCGCATGGCGCGCGCCACCGCGGCCGCCACCGGCCACCGGCGACCCCCCCACCGGCGCGCGACCCCCCGACGATCACCCCCTGGCCGCCGCCTTCCTCCCCGACGTGTTAAACACACGATTCGTGCGTTTACGTCGAAATCCCGTCGACGCGCGCGTGGGAAAAATTCAGAAATTGTGTTCCGTCGCAGCAACTTTGCGCGTATTTTCTGGGAGATCCGACCGTTGGATCGGCGAACTTCTTCCTCCGTCGCAATCTCGGTATATCCATCTTCACCCCTGTCAAATTTCACCCTTAATTTCGTCGTTTGATACCTCAAAACTGGCCACCAAGTTGACGTTTTAAATTGAACTGTTTTTGGACAGTTTCGTGGAGCCGACTTCGTCAGCTCGTAACTTCGCCGTCGTAGCTCCGTTTTATGCACCGTCAGTTCCGGTGCACAGCTGGTATAACCATATTCCTGTCTCCTTTAGATTTCGTTTCATTATAAGCACGTTCGGTTGGTCGAATTCGACGCCAAAGTTGGCCGTCCAAATTCTTTAAATCGCACTTGTTTCCATTTTTGAACCCGGGACTCCGGATTCAATTTCTGACACCACCAGTAGACTCGTGGCATCGTTCTGGCATGTTTTCATATAAAATTTGCTTGATTTGGAGAACGTGGGCCCTGGCACGCATTTCGGTGCAAAACGGGTCCCACTTTTCGGGTCAACGGGTCACTTTGAGATCGGCTCATCGGAATCCACTTCCGGATATACCGTTGAGTTCGTATCGTCATTCTGGACTCGTTGACATATAATTTGCTGAGTTTTGAAGACATTTGCTCCGGCACGCATTTCCGTGCAAACCGGATACCAAGTGTCGCGTCAACGTGTCATTTTGAGATCGGCACATCGGAATTCTTTCGAATACTGTTGGGTTCATATCATCATTTGGATTCGTGGACATATAATTTGCTAGGTTTTGTAGACTTATATTCCGACACATTTTTCGGTGCAAAGTGTGTCCAACGACGGACATCATTTTGATCCGAAATTACCGTTTTGCCCCTGTGTCCAAATTGGACTTATGGATAGGCTATTAGCTGATTTGACCGTTCTGGACACGTTGGTGATATTTATTTTATCATCCGACAACATCTGTAGATTTTGATTATGTATTATCCTTAATTTATAATTAATTATTTTTCTAGATATTGTTACTTTCTGGTTTTGAATTTTTATATATATTTTAATTTCTGTAAAAATCTAGAAAAAATTGTATTTAAATATTATGTTAATTTAGCTAATTTATTATAATTTTTCTAGCATTTAATAAGTACTTTTGGTATTTTATAAAAATAGGAAAACAGAACTCATTTTCAGTATATTTATGTTTGCTGATTTTTAATAATTATTTATGAGGGTTTATAAATCCCAGAAAAATTAGTATAAATTTCTATAATTAACAAGGATCATTTTGGTACTTTATTTTATATATTTGAGCTTTTTGTCTATCTCAAAAATTGTTGGAACATAGTGTACAGTAGATTTAATTATTGAATAATTACGACTTGTAACTTTTTATGTTGTTTTGTGTTTTAGTCGTATTGGACCTCACCCCGCACTAGTGTAAAGACCCTAGAGAATTAGTTTGGATCTAGTAGCACTCCACATTAGACTTTCATGCTAGGTTCCCACTTGGCTAGTGTCCAGTTAGGAGTCGTGTCTCACCACTAGTGTAATCTTGATCATAGCTTAGAACTGAGTTTGTATATCACTATTGACAGGATACCGGACATCTATATCTTCGTACTAGTATTCTTGCTTTGCTCGAGGCAAGTACATCTACACACTCATTTACTGTCTTTTAATGCTAGAACATGTATTAACCCTGTTAAAATACTACTTTCTGAATAACTGCAAGTTAAATCTTCACATGTTACATTAAATTGGTCCCTACCATGCTTAGGACAGTTATCATATCTTACATGCTTCTTACTGGTTCTCAGCACATGTTTCACTATGCTTTATACGGCTCTGAGTATTCACATGTTTTGTACTGCTCCCAGTACCTGCCGTGCTTATACTGCTCCCAGTATTTCCACATGTTTTACTGTTCTCGTATCTCTCACATGTTAGAATATGGATTATAGGGAAACTGATAGTTGAGTACGTGATCATAGTCCCACTACGACCTTGGCCGTGTAGGGCCGACATTATGCATGTAGACCTTGCCAGAGGCCAATATCCCGAGGCACTTGTACGTGTGTACATTTAGGCATGTACGGAAGTACATATTGTTCTTACTGGTGGCACTCCACCTTCAGCACCTCTTGACCGATCACGTACCTGCTCCAATTTTAAACATTATATACATCTGTCTATATGACATATGTATCCTTGCCATGATAGATTATGATATGACATGATTGTGATACGGCATGAGATATGCCATGATTCTGTGTTACTATGATTATGATCCCAGTTGTACCAAAGACCATGTTTTCCAGTATTTTCTGTTTTATAGACTTATCACACCATGTTTCTTGTTGTACATCTCTTTCATTATATGTTCAGTACTTTAGTTGTAGAGGTTGTACTTGCTCCCGTCCTGACAGGATAACGTTGTAGGTTCACTTTTCGAGAAGGAAATGCTATGTGTTACATGTTATGGCACTGATTTTGAGGACCTGACCTTAGCTCCAGAAGAGGCCCCAGCGGGGAACCTTGCTTAGTTATCTTTTTGTGTTTTGAGACTTAGACTTTGGTATGTACTTATATTTGGATACTGGACTTTGTCTCCAGTTAGATACTTTGGTTATATATTATTAAGTCTGTGCTCATGTTACCTTCGCTTATAGATGCTGTGTTGTGATGAACTTTAAATGTGATTTTAGAACTGTTAGTAGCTTAGATCATTTATTGTCTATTCTTAGAACAGCTTACTGCGCTTTAACCAAGCGTAGGCTGGACATGGCTCGGCCCGGCCCAACTATTTGGGTAACGGGTCGTGACATTTGGCCTACCTAGGATTTTACCCTAAAAATGTAAAACCTGCTCTTTTGACTGAATATGGGTAGTTCACATCACCATGGTTAGGAGACTATGATACCAAATTGATGGTTGGCCATTCTAGGGGCCATAACATATAATTTTAGTAATATATGGTAGAAATTAATGATAGATGCTCTCACAAGTTTAGGATATTATTTTGTATAAATGGTAAGTTATAGATTATGTATAAATAAGTTAGTATTTAAACCAAGTTATTTGTAGTGACTTTGTAGACTAGAATTACCTATCTTTATTGCCAACTTATAAATTGTAAATCATACCAGGAGGATTCCCAGCTTTACTACCATTTCTCGATCACCCGGAGCAAGGCAAGTATACTCCTCGGATTTGTTTATTTTCTCATGTCTTGTATATTCATCCTTGTATCTCCTTATTGACACATGTATCACGGTATTGTCTGGTTTCATGTTTCATGGATTACTTGTGTCTGGGAGGGAAAATACTATAGATATGTGATCAAACCCTGTACTATTCATGTGAATAGCTTAGGCCCCGCATCGCACACGGGACCAAAGCAGTACCATTTCATGTTCATTGCATCTACCCAAGCGATCACACAATCTAGATGTATTTCAATATTGCACATGTCAGGATTCAGGTTGTATTTCAGGATTCATGGTTGTACTTCATATTCAGGTTGTATTTCATGTTCAGTTTATATTTCATGTTCAAGTTGTACTTCATGTTCAGGTTGTATTTCATGTTCAGGACTCTTATCATGTTTCCCTTTTTTACTTTCAGTATTTTCTGTTCAGTTTCATGTCTTGTCTCATTTCCTGTACCTTATATATTTTCTGTTCTTGTTCATACCATGATGTTCATGTTCATTTCCTTGGATATACTTAGCTCCGCTCCTGACTAGGATATGTTGCAGGTGAGCTGGAGGCTATTTGTGATACGTACTATAGGCAGGAGCCTGGAGGCACCTATGTGCCAGTTGATGTGGCCCAGGACTTAGAGGCTGCAGAGGCATAGAGCTTACCTTAGTATTTCTATATTATTTCCTTGTATTGAGACTAGTAGACTTTCTGTCATTTGCTGGAATGTAATAAATTCTGAGACATGTATCTGGATTTGGGATTCGTTATAGATGCTGTGTTCACATTTACTCTTGTATATCTGGTTAGTTTTCCTTAGTATTGTACAGCTTATTCGTCGTGTCTATCGATGAAGGCTGGGCGTGTCCGACTCGTATCCGGTTATTCGGGAGCGGGTTGTGACAAAAAGTAAGTTCAAAACAAACTAGTACATTAATCAACACAACTATGCCATACGAGGTTCCAATTGGAAAACGAATCAACAATAAAAATAGAAAATATATTCTTGAAATAATGAGAATATTTCAGAGAAAATATGGTCTTCCATCTAATTAAATCAGATTAATATCATATTCAACTCCTACAAAGATTTAGAATTAAATTTATGGGTTACTGTGGGTGTTTCGGCGTCCGAAAAAACTTGTAGGATGATAACGATGCTATAAACATATGAAACACTTGCAAATAGAACAAATAATGACAATTGATAAATAGAGACATTACCAAGGATTTTTTTCGAGATCAAATTGGAAGTCATCAGAAAGATTCTCACCGAAATTGGTCAAATCTGGACCAACGGCCAAACCGAGTGGAGCAATATGAGTTAGCAGTTGGAAATCAAAGTAGACACATAGGGATCTATTAGTTTTGGTTTCAGGAGAAATAGATGAAAAAAAGTATTTAAACCTATTTTATAAGTCACCAGCCTGCTGCTGAATTCGGACTGAAAATAATAAAGTTTCGATGCTTTCGATGGGTTCTATACCTCTCTGAAGTCCACGAGATGATCCTTAGAGTTGCTAGGATGGAAGATGAAGTCGAGTGAGTTGCGGGAGTGGTGAAGAAGTGCACAAAATTCGAGCAAAAGTGGGTTGAAGGGGGTCGACCAAACTCTTTGTTGCCGTCGGAAAACCTAGTATAGGGGTCGGGTTTTCCTAGGTTGGTAAGAGGTGAGCGGCCAAGGAAAGCTCATATATATAATATTAGGTCTTCCTTCGGGTTAGGATTTGTATGGAGGAGGTTTGAATTGATTTGGTGGATATTTGGTCAACTAATCAACTAATGGCAAGGTTGTAAGCACCCTAACTTTTGAAATTATTTTTTGATTTTATATAATTCTTATTTATTAGATTATATTTTATCTTTAACTATGATTATAGATGTACTTTTTCGTAGCTTTAAATTTTAAAGCACAAGAAATGTCAATCTTTCGAAACGTCCTTCATGAGCTTGGAAGTAGACAAGTCCACCTTTAGTTTGATATATCATGTCCCATTCAAACATGTTCTCTTGTGCTATATTTTTTATGTACAACTTTAGGGGTAAAATAGTTATTTTAGTCTCTACCATAAAATTTGACAAGTTTTCCAAATAGAAATTAAGGCCCAACTCAGATCCAAATCATTTAACCCAATATAATTTTTAACCCATTTCGAGCCTACTATACACATGCCAATGGTGTGCCACTCAATTGGATTCTATATGCTATTTAATCTTAAGTGACACACAAGTCGAAACTATAGACATATTGAACTCAAATCGATCACAAAAATTCTACTGGCCCAAAACTAGTCCAAGTAGGTTCATAGAGCCTATTCTAGGGTTCCCTAATCTCTTAGACCTATTTTGGATTGCTTTTTATGAACTAATGGCAGCCATATTGAATTAAATTTATTTTTAAATCAACTCTATAACTACTTTCCTAAATTTGACCCAATCAAATTTTTTTGAGATACACCTTTGATTTAAATCATCAAATCTTTATGAACTAATGGCAGCCATATTGAATTAAATTATTTTTAAATCAACTCTATAACTACTTTCCTAAATTTGACCCAATCAAATTTTTTTGAGACACCTTTGATTTAAATCATCAAATCTCAACCAAATCCCCTCAAACCAAATCCAAATCAACCCTGCTTCTCTTTCTCACGTAGACCCTTCACTCTATGATGACCGAATATAATTTGTATATTTATGCTCTAGAAACCGAGCCCCTCCTATTTACTTTATATTTTCGCACTATTCTT
>JANAVB010011397.1:12093501-12104260 GCA_029216955.1 Iris pallida | reverse complement strand
TCTTGTGGCACTCTTTGTGGTGATGTCCTGGGTGACGGCAGAAATTGCAAGTGGTCGTCATCTGGATCTCCCGCTGAAGCACGTAGCCTCTGATAGGAATATACGGCTGCTGGTGTGCTGGATACTGAGATCTTGCTGTTCTTCGATATAAGTCTTCATGTCTCTCCTGGGCTTCAGCTTTCCATCTTATTGTATGTGTTACGAGCTGGTCTCCCGGTTGGTGACTTCAATCTTCAGAGGAGTCAGATCCTCAAAGACTTGGATATTGATCTTCAGTGGGGGCTCCACGTTCTCGATCTGCTCTTTGGTGCAAGATATGCGCTCGGTGTCGGAAAAATCCAAGTGCCTGAGAGTCTGGAAATCAGAAGTCCTTCCTGGATCGGAGAGTGTATCCACAAGTCTGACTTGGAAAGGGTGGCATGCTTCCTCTGGTTGTCAAGGGACTCTTCAGACGTCTCCGTCAACTACGTACTACCCATGGGGATAGTAGAGTGATAGAAGGTAGTGGAAGCTCAAACACAAGTCGCAGATGAATTGACAGTTCTGGTGTCGCATGATTTTGAACTATCTGCAAAACAGAAAACTGTTAAAATAACCTAGACCTACATACAACAAGTGTTTATAGAATATTAAAATACCTGATACACCTGATATACCTGATATACCCTTATTTCTCGATTTTTCCTATGATGTGATCAAGTTTCCTAGTTATTCAAGTCCTCCAATAGTACGCTAAGACCTAGGTACCATTAGGATAGGACCTGCATGGCCACCACTAAAATCACGATCCGCTCCCGAATAACCGGATACAGTCGACACGCCCAGCCTTTGTTGTTAGACACAACAAAGTAAGCTGTACCAATCTAGGAAACTAACCAGATAATATGAACATGAATGAATCACAGCATCTATATAAATGTGTCCCAACCAGAGTAAAGTACAATATCTGAATTATTACATTCAACTAATAAAAGAGTCTGCCAGTCTCAATACATGGAAAGATAATAGGAAAATACTAAAGAAGCACTAGGCTTCTGCAGCCTCTAGGTCACAAGCAGCTCCAGCTGGCTCAGTAGGGAAAGCAATATCCTGTCCATAGTAGGTGTCACACAATGCCTCCATCTCACCTGCAACATATCCTATTCAGGAGCGGAGCAAGTACAATTCTAGGTAATGAACAAGACATCATGATATGAAAGTACAAGAAACATGGAAAGTACAGGAAAAACAGGTGAATAAGTACATGAAGAACAATGTAAAGTACATGAAAGAACATGAATGTAAGAACATGGAAGAACATGATATGTAAGCATCTGAAAGAATGATATCATGGAACCACAGGAAATAAGTACAAGGTAATCTCCTGAACATGTGTATACTATATTTGAAATATAACTAAATATGTGACCGGCTAGGGTAAGCACCTGAAAGCACCTGAAAGCACATGAATGGGCGGCTTAGGACCCGCGTGCACGATGCGGGATCTAAGCTAAACACACCTGAGTTGTTACTTGGGATTGGTCACATAGATAGTATATTTCCTACCCCAGATACAAGTAATAAGAACAAGGGAACATGAGCACCAGAAAGTACATGACGTGTTGCAATCGTGTCAATCAAGAAAGTACAGGATATATAATGAAATGCACAAGACCGTAGAGTGTACTTGCCTTGCTCCAGGAAAGTACAAGTATGCAAAAGAGCTAGATATCCTCCTGTATGAAATAATGATGTGTACAAGTTGGTTAATAAACAGCTAATTCTAAATTAGTTTATCAAAGATTCTATTCACAACCTTCCTAATATAAACCTTAATTTCTATGGTTTCCTATAGGGTATCAATATTACTCCCTATCCTAGACTAGCAAGAACTTAAAATAAACTAAACACATGATGATAAGGTTATGACAAAGCTTAGTAGTAAGACTACATTAGTAAGAGTTGATTCCATTAGTTCTATTTAAACCTTCACATACTTAAGTAAAAAGTAGAGTAATTAACCTTAACTCAATGAATGAAATTTCTAAAACTAAATTTACCAGGAATCCAATATCCTATTAGGATCCTGTTATAAAACAGGAACTTGATATATGGCTTTGGTCCTCATTAACAATATGTGAATTTGTTCCAGGAATCTATAACTCACAATGGACCCAAATGAACCAAAGGACTTGCAAGTGATCACAAATTCCTGTCAAGAGTTAAGAAGAACTCTGAACTAACTAATGAATTGTCCTGAAACAACTGGCTTAATTGTCTAGATTTCCTGAGCTAAAAGTTCAGATTACCTGAGACTTCAATCTCAGCAGTCTAAATCCCAGGTACAGTCAATTAATAGTGCAAGGAAAAATGAACTGGTGAAACTGGATTAGTTCCCAGGTTCCTGGGTTCAAATGGAAATGAACCATTGGTGTGACTCCCAAGTTCCTGAGATAACCAATTGAATTTGTTAAGATAACATGTTATTCAATAAAATCCCAGATGCATCCAGTACAGTCTAAATCAAACTAACTTCCAGACTAAATCATGGGGATTGATCTTTCAGTCAAGCCAACACCTAACTGCCCCCAGAACCCAATGTAACCTGGCATCAGTAGGTTAAAATTCAGGTCTCACAGTTCAGTCCAGGTCTCCAATTTCCATAAACAACATGGAGTGGTATAACTGCAGTTTGCAGATTTAAACTGAAGTTGACAGTGAGATGCCCTCTCATTATCAACTTAAATCCAACTCTCAAACTCAGGTCCCAACCCACATTACTCCATGGTTTTTCCCAAGACCTGGACTAAAAAGAGTCCCACAACTGAACTGATCATCACAGGTTTAACATCATTAAGAGTCAATCCCCATTTAACCAATTTAAGTAGGTGACAGGATAGTATAGGCTATGCCAACTGCCATGATCACTGAGATCAACTCCCTCCCAGTTATAAATTTAACAACCCAACTCAATTTAGATTTAACAAAATGAATCAAGGATAAATGGTCTCAGGAATCAAAATTTGGATTGTAATGCTATACAAAGAACTCATCAATCTAGCTGAAACGATTTGCACTTATGTTAGTTTCAGTTTTCACTGAACTAAACAAGTGCACATCTAATCAGGTTCAGGAAAGCAATTAAATCATGCACAGGCATTAAGGTTCAGCAACATGAACCAAGCAATGGATAAGTGTTCAGGTTCTCAAATATCACAGATTGAATTGATTCTCAGGTTCAGACATAAGTCTCAGTTTCAATGTACAGCTCGGGTCTCACAAGTAATTCTCAGGTTTTTCTGAGACAACATCCTCAAGTCTCAGATTTCCTGAGACACATCTGTCACCTGAGTTTGTTATCAGGTTCTAAGAATACCAATTCACACTGTCACACAAGCCCCCAATCCCAAGACTTGGGTTCTCTTCAATAGAACCAAATCTGAACATACAGGTTTTAAACCAATTCCCAAAACAAAAGTATAACATCTCGATTTACTGAGATAAACCCCAAGTTCATCCACTGAATAATGTCTCAGAATCAATCCTCTTCCATACTGCATGGCAGTTGGCCTCATAAGATTGATTTAGCTAGCAAAATAATAAATCAATGGACTGAACCAAAATCCCACATAATCAGGTTCATTACTGAACCAAAATGCTCGCATAATCAGATTCATCACTGAACCAATATGTCTGCAAAAATCAATATATTCGAATCTTGATTACCACATGAGCTACACTACTCATAATAATTAATATTATGCAAAATATGGAAGGTTACCTGATGATGCTGTCACAATATTAATCCAAGTCTCAACTCAACTACCCTCAATCGAATGGATCCAGAAATCCTCTGAAACAAAGGATCGAACAGGTTACAAACATGGATTAATTCCAGGCCAGGGGATGATTAGATCTATTCTTATTAAGTGAAGATCGAGTTCTAAAAGTACTCACCAAATCAAGGATCAACTTAGCAATAATTAGAATAGATTCGATTGATTGAGATCGAATTTCTCGCAATGGGTAGCCACCAAATCTGACAATTTAGTGAATTGAAGCCTACTATCAGATCTGTAAGAAATTGATCTACTGAGAGTTGAGAATGATCACGAGGCTTAGAATTTATAAATTCAAACCTGAAGGAAACAGATTTTGGTGAGGAAGAGGAGTACTGAAACCTCGGTTGCCTTGCTCGTCGAGACACCCGTTGGTTGGTTCTTATGTGTCGACGTAGATCCTCCGGTGGGGGTCGACTCCTTCTTCATTGCCAGGATTGATGCTTCCATGCGAAATTGATAATGAACACAATTGGGAAGAGAAGGAAAATTTCAGATCTGAGAGAATAGGAAGAATGATCGGCCTGGCTTTATAGGGGGTTAGAAGAATCGATGGATCGAGAAGGAAGGGAAAGCGCAGAAAGAAATTTTGTTAGCCTGCACATGGCTCATGTGCTAACCGATTTGAACAAGGTTCTGATGGAATGATATTCTTCTAGAGGAATTTGCTCTCCTCAGGGATTAATAAGTCGGGTCATGGGCCCTCTAATGGGCCTACTATTGGAAAAAGAAGAAACACAGGTTTCTAATGAAGTAAAGCCCAATGGTTAAAATAAATAAATATGTATATAGCTTTCTAAAATTTAAATTGTATATAACAATCTCCAAATTGTTAAATCAAAATAAAAATATTTAAATTTTCAAATAGCAGGAAAGTGGAGTTACACCTATCCCTTCCGAAGGAGTCCACATATAATCTAGATTGCAAAATTAAAATAATAAGAACGATCAACCCTCGTATTTTAATTACATCCACAGCAACAACAACATCCACGACATGCCCGTGGTTTAAACAACACAATCAAAATGCATTGGACCATAATAGTTGGATCTAAGATGCCTGCAAAACCGAGTTAGAACAGATCTACATCTACCGACTATTACAGAGCGCAGGTTTTATTGGACAACATGGACGTATCAATCAATACGTTATCCAAAGTGGCTCTGATACCAATTGATGGAACTAGGGATTCCTAGGACCCTTCTTTGGTGTGCGTATTGATCGATAAAAAGTTAAACAGATCTAATACGTGTTCTAACCCTTCATAGGCGGAAACTAGGGTTTAAAATTATACCTGCGGCGGAAAGGAGACAAGTAATTCCTGGCAATCTCGAGTGGACGACCCCAAGATCTTCTGCACGTATTCCTTCCTCGAGTTGGACGTCGTGTGGGCGACAATCTCCCAACCTTTTCTTCTTCTTGGCAGCCCTCTCTTTCTCTCCTTACGTGAATCACGAATTTAGAGAAAGTTTCAGATTTTTGATCGGTAATAATGGCGGCCAAGAATAGAGGATATATATAGGCTACGGCAGGGACCACAAGGAGAAATTAGGGTTAGGCCTCCTAACGGATCTGGATAACCCGTGTTCAGCCCGAACACACAATCCAGGCCCATTAACAATAGCTCGGTCCACTAATGAGCTATTGTTGCACTACCTCCCTAATTCCAAATTATGTTTGTGGGCTCTTTTATTATATGCTCGTTTGGCTCCCAATGTTAAGATATCGTATGTCCGTTGATCAAATTAAGTTACTGACAACTATATTGATTCGACATCTTTTATTCTTTAGTACCGTTCAACTTTATTTGTCATGTCGGATATAATCCACCTGCTGGGTTTACATGAAAATCCTTATGAGCTCCTTAAGGGGACATCATCAACCCGATGTATCGGGACATGGATTCCATTTATAATCAACAGCCATTATACATACAATGTTATTACCCAATTTATAGAGTTGTTGATCCATAATGAATCTCATTCTTTTATGAGTCAAAATAATGCACACTGTATTACATGTCCGTTATTATATCCGGGTTAAGAGCACAAACATCTTTAATAACAGAGGTGTTTGTTCTCTTATGTAGTCAGTACAAAGAGAACAACTCAAGTGGTCCTGTTCAATACACACAAAGTGTACTAGTGTAAACCATAGTCAAGATAGACTAATACCATATTACACTACAACCTTTCCAATAGATTGTCCATCTAGGTTGTGAACTATTTATATCCATAGGGACTGATAATATGATCTTCTGTGTGACACCACACACCATATTATCTACAATATAGAATATCAGATATTTGCATTAACACTTGCAACAAATACAATATGCAAACATTTGCCCATATGATTCTCATTCAAAATTTAAGGAAATAAGGTTTCTAAAAAAAGTGATGCTTTTAGTATATAACCCAACATTGATCCTATTTTATTGAATTAGTTTATATGTTTTTTCCTCCTAGGAATATTCTAATCTTTTATTTTATTCCTTCTTTGTATTTGATACAGAGCAGAAATTCAAAGATATTAGCAATGCCTACGAGGTAAGATGCTGTGTGTCAGTTAATGGCTAAACTACGTTTCTTGTCCTGTTGTTTCCCCTAAGAAAAATCCCATTGCAGGTACTGTCAGATGACGAAAAGAGATCTCTGTATGACAGATATGGAGAAGCCGGTTTGAAAGGCTCTAGTATGGGCATGGGGGTATGTTCCTACCACAGATAAAGAGAATTGGCAATTCCTCATATCTAATGCAATCTACTATATCTGGAAAACACGTCTTTCAGGATTTCAGCAATCCATTCGATATATTCGAGTCATTATTTGAAGGCATGGACGGAATGGGAGTAATGGACGGAAGATGTATATAATAAATGAATATATAATGGTAGCTAAAGTACTCTATTTAGAGAGAATAAAATATAGCTAGCTAAAGTACTCTATATCTGTGAGATGTTGATGTACCATATTTTGAGACAATGAAATGGAGAATGGTACTTTATATTACATTTCAATATTTGTTGTAATATAGATCAAAGTGGTTGTTTTCGAATTGAATTGAGCAGCGTTTGGAATATATAACATGCAGTATAGAGCGTTATAAATGTGATACAATGACCATATACAGATCATCTATTCATAACGCTTTCAAAATGTCCTGACTTCTAAACCATATTAACTATTCATAACGGTTTTACATAAATATCCATAACGCTTTGAAAAAAAACGTAGCAGAAATTCAACCTATTAATGACGTTTTTGGAAGAATTATTTATAACGCTTTCAAAAACATTTATAACACCCGTTTTCATAACGGTTGGATTGGAAAAAAACGTCATGGTTCTTAATTAATGATGATTTTTAGCCGTCATTAAAAGTTATTTTTGTTGTAGGGGCCACCTCACATTTGTATTTCCTAGACTTAATAAAATTAAAAATACAAAAAAATAGAAAAAGACTCGATCTGGATTTCCAATGCGATTTGCTTCTGGATGACGATGCAATATTCGGTAGTAGTAGGATGTAGACGCAGTACGTGTAGATGTTCTTCGTCTTTGATTTCTTTAACCTATAGCAGTTCGTATATTTTGTGTATCGACCAAATCATCGTTGATTATCATAATCAGGTGTAACCATTAGCCAATGGGCCAACAATCTCCCCTATTTTGATAATTGACAAACTATGAGTCTATACCACAATATACAAAAATATAACTTTGAAAATGTATACCTTACTTGTTCTAAAATATATCGCGAGAATTTGGTATGTATAGCTCTTTCTTCCCCTTTGTCAAGTACTCAAACATGTGGCTCCCCGCAATATGTGAAGCCAACAAGCCAACAATAACAAAGAAACAGATAGAGTAATATACACAAATAATATAAATGAAACAAGTCACAGCATAAAAGAATCACTAGCAGTAGCAATGATAAACTATGAGTAATGGAAACTAGAATGCATAAACTCAAATACTACTGAATATAAAGTGCGTAAAGTCAGAACTGAAAGAGTTCAAACTACTACCAAAGTCCAAACAAAGGTGTCACTACTACATGATCATCATCAACAAAATAAAATCCCGAAATGCTAAGCCAAAAGTACAGAGCACATATCAGCGGCATTATCGGCTGGATCAACTGGATGATGAGGATCGATGTAGGCCGTCGTCGGATCAAAGTATCCGAAAGTGAGTGGATCCTCAATTCTCGATCCTCGAATCCAGGATGATGGGAGATCTAAAATGGTGTAGTAGGACGATGCGCCAACGACCATTGAATATCAGCAATGCCTGTAGCCCCCCTTTCCCAAAAATTTTGAATTATTTTTTATTTATTTGATTTAAATGGTGAACTTTAGAATTTTAGAATTATTATTTGGTTAATTATTACAATAGATGGTCTTAGTCATAGTTGAGATTTGGAGTACCAGATGACTAGGAATCATGGCACGGATAGTGTAGTGGCATGCTTTGACTAGTGTTAGTCATGGTAGGGAAATGCTGAGCTATAAGAGTGTCCTAACTAGGAAAACCAGGCCAATTTGCGACTTAACCCGTATCGAAGATTTTATTTATTATTTAATTATATTATTGAGTTTTCGGGAACCCGGTTGTACCAAACCTGTCCAGATTGGGCCCAAGTCGAATCTAAGCCTTTGTAGATATGCAGTGAGACAAATGTGGCCATGTAAGCATATTCTATGTATGTAAAAATATTTCCTAAACTATTTTATAATTTCCTGTACAACTTCTAATTACTTAACTATTCGTACAATATTTGTATTTTGTTATTAAATAATATTTTGCAACATTTGTACAAATTGTTCTGGACCCAAATTTGGGAGTGTGGTATGGGTTCATCAAAATCACCATTGAGCAAATTTATTATTTTATTATCATTAAAGTTATTTTTGGAGATTAAATAATATAATATGTTCCCTCTATTTAGATGTTATTGATTCAATTTATTGTAGATTATATATATATATATATATATATATATATATATATATATATATATATATATATATATATATATATATTATATATTATATATATATTTTATATATATATATATATATTATATATATATATATATATATATATATATATATATATATATATATATATATATATATAAAATATATATATATATATATATATATATATATATATATATATATATATATATATATATATATATATATATGTGTGTGTGTGTGTGTGTGTGTGTGTGTGTGTGTGTGTGTGTGGACGTGTTTAAATACATTAAATAATTTTGATAGATGATATTAAGTTTTTATGGATATTTTATTGTGTGTAGTAGATATATACATATATAGATATGATTATATATATATATATATATATATATATATATATATATATATATATATATATATATATATATATATATATATATATATATATATATGGGTGTATATAGATATTATTTTGTTGTATGGGTGTGAATATATATATATGTATATATATAAATAATCGTATATATGCATATGCATATAAATACTCGTATATACGTATATATATATATAAATACTCGTATGTATGTATATATATGTATATATATATATATATATATATATATATATATATATATATATATATATATATATATATATATATATATATATATATATATATATATATGTATATATATATATATATATGTATATATATATATATATATATATATATATATATATATATATATATATATGCAAAAAGAAATAGAAATAGAAATGGAAATAGAAAAAGAAAAAGAAAAGAAAATAATATAAACAGCAGCCCAGCCCAGAGTTTAACTCCCCAGGCTCAGCCGGCCATGCAAGCCCGTGTGGGCCCACAATAGAGTTCTTCCACAGAACTGCAAACCAACTTAATCCCAGCCCGCAACAGCCAAATGAGATCAGCTGGCCCAACAGAGCAGACTTGGACCCGTACTGTAGCATAAGCCCTTAACCCAAACCCGCGCAAGCAGCAGCTTTCAACCAGAGAGCAGCCCGATCTTTAACTCTTGGAAACCGAACATATATAAGCTCGAGAGAGGGATTCGCAGAACCCTAATCCTACACGACGCCTCCCCACACTTGGGCGACCTTGCCTCAGCCTCTGTGCACCGCCGCGAGGCTATCGTCGGCGGCCAGGGCCGCGCACGCGCGCACCGGAATACAGGCATGGCAGTAACAGTAATGCGGCTGTGACTAGGTCGACTTTGCGACACTGTGTCTCGAGCCGTTTTCCTCGGGTATGTCCCTAACCCATACGCGATCATTTTCTTTCAATTAGATCAATTTTATATGCTTTATATTGGCCAGGAGATCGATTCAAAGTTTGAAGAAAAACTGTATAAAATTGTGACAGAATTTAGTTAATTAAAACACCATATTGACACGTTGTTTGCTGTCACCTCACGCACAGTCTTCAAAATCCACAAGAAGGGCCTTGAAGACACATATAGGGGTACCAAAACCCTCCTGGTACTTTTCAATAATATTGCACGTACACAAAATTATTCAACTTCCAAATTAAGAAAAAAACTAGTTTTCAAAATAAGAGGATTTCCCCGATACGGGTGCGTCCCGTCAAACCTGCCCACCTCGTCGCGTACTGCTAACTCCGAAAGGCAGTAAAAGCGGACATATGGGAACTGACGGAACTTGATTTGGATGTGTGTGTGCGCGTCATATCGAACGCGTATCCGTCGGAATTGCCCCGTATCCGTGCGATACAAATTCAGTCATAACTTTGTGCACGCTCGTCAGATCGAGACAAAACTTACGCCAACAGGACCATATTATTTTTTTGGTCCTGTATGCCAAGTTTGGTCCGATTCTGAGATAGTTGAATCGGAACGCCGTTTTGCGGGCCCCACGGTCCGATTCAACGGGCAATTTTGTGCACGGCCCGTCGAAATCC